>JAKTTS010000064.1:0-44463 GCA_030560485.1 Ascoidea tarda (nom. inval.)
TTTTGTTTTATTTTTTTTTTTTTTTTTTTTTTTTTTTTTTTTTTTTTTTTTTTTTCCTTTTCTTCTTCTCTTTTTTTTTTTTTTTTTCCCAATTTTTTTTTTTTACCCCCCCTATACCCCTCCTTTTTTTTTTTTTTTTTTTTTACTTTTCATTTTTTTTGTCTATTCAGTCCTGTTTATAACGTCATCATTAAAGATCCACATTCTATTTCATCATGACAAAAAAACTACCTCTACATTTAAAGCAACAAAGAAAACCAATTCCTAGAGCCTGTAGTTTTTGTCATGAAAAGCATTTACAGTGTGATGTTGGTCGACCCTGTAAAAACTGTTTAAAGAGAAACAGAGGCGAGAGTTGTAAGGACATGATCAGAAAGAAATCAAAATACCTATTCGATATCAATAATCTAACTAGTTCCAATATCCAGTTAACTGACAATTCAAACAATCTACCAAACTTATCTGCTTTATCAAATATCCCAACTCTATCAACCCTATCAAATTTCAACTCCATCATGGACAAATTTGACAATAATCTAGACAAGATCAATAATACTCCCACTACCAATAACAACTTGGATAACAATCATTCTGAGCTTGAAAACACCTCTGACAATATCTCTGAAAATGATTCTCCTTCAATGCTGTCCTCTCTCAACTCTTTAAATTTAATCAAAATCGCTTCAAAAAGAGGGAGAAAAAGAAAATCTGACCTTGTTATTAACAATAATCTTGAAATAAAAAAAAAATTAATCCCCACCACCACCATCACATCAACTGCTACAAATACAACAAATACAAATCCACACAACACAACTATCAATTATCCTCCAACATTTCAAATGAATAACACCACAAAGAAATACCAGCCTATCTTACCTGCTCCTTCAAATACAAATTCAAACCAACTAAATAATCCTCTTCAATCCTCCAATATCTTACCAAACTCATCAAATTCTGTTCCCACACTTCCAAACAATCCTTCAAACAATACCACTAAAAACATCATCAATAATATCAATAACATCACTAAAGCAAATACCAACAACAATGATAGCACAAATCCTACTCCTAATCCCACCACCACCACCACTGCTCTGACAAAAATAACAAATACTTTTATCAATCAAAATACTTCTACAAGTAAAGTCTTGATTCCAATCTTACCAAAACCTGCCATCTTCACAAACATTCAATCCCAAAATAAACCTATAATCCAGTCTCAAAATCAACAACAAAACAGACCCCAAAATCAAATGCAAATTCAACCTCAACCTCAACCTCAACCTCAACCTCAACCTCAACAGCAACAGCAACAGCAACAGCAACAGCAACAGCAACAGCAACAACAACATTTAATTCAAAATATTCAGCAAAATTCTACCTCCAATCCAATCCAAAATCCAATTCAAAATCCAATCAATTTCCAATCCAATATTCCCAATAACATCCCCAATAACATCCCCAATAACATCCCCAATAACATCCCCAATAACATCCCCAATAACATCCCCAATAACATCCCCAATAACATCCCCAATAATCCAAATCTTAATCTTAGTAACAACAACAACCAAGTACAAAATCATCTTGTTCATGTACCAATTGCTCCTGCTCCAATTCCTCATATTCCAAATATCCCCAATAATATCCCCATTGGTAATCCCATTGGTAATTCCATTAACATTGATGAACCAATTAATAAACAAATTATAACTCATTCAAATTTGTCCCATATCGACAAACATTTAAAAGACTTAGCTGAGAAATCTTCTGCTGAAGATGATGATGAATTAAACCAAATCAATAATAACATCAATAATAACCGTCATAACATTGATCATAACATTGATCATAACATTGATCATAATCAAAATTTCAACCAAAACGAAAACCAAAATTTTAACCACGAACATAATCATAATAACAATAGTAACAACAACAACAGTAACAACAACAACCTCAATCTTAATTCTATTCATAATCAAAACCACAACATCAATCATATTGATAATATCAATCCTAATATCCCAATTAAAAATAACGATAACACTATCAACAATGATTCAAACAAAAAATTATCTGCTCAAAACCCAAAAAAACATTCAAATTATTTTGCCTCCTTATTCTTAAACCAAGAATATAACCAAATATCAACAATCATAAGAGAGTCAAAACCTACTTCTCCTGTTCAGCAAAAAAAACAATTGGCCAATTCAAATAACAACCAGTTTCCATTGAAAACTATTAATGAAACCCAACATCAATTTCAAACCTCAATTTCAAATCCAAACCCAAATCCAATGTCTCATCCTCATCATCATCCTCATTCTTTACATCCCCAACCAATTATCCAATCCTCCAACACAAGCCATATAGGTGCTAACCATACCCCTTCTTCAATCAACAATCTCGATCCTTCTTTAGAATTAGAACTTGATCCTGATTTTTTAAACCCACTAGATGATCCATTAAATTTCAACTTTTTTCCATTCAATAATCATATGAACAATAACAATAATAATAATGATTCCAATGCAAGCCCATTAGTAAATGGCTCCAATTTTCCAATGGCCTCCAAATATGACGATGATTTATATAATAATTTTTTTTATGATGGCATGAATAATGATTTAATATCAAGACCATTTATTAAAGTAGGCACACAAGTAAATAATTCATTGGAAAACAGTATTGCTAGTGATAGTCCAAAATTTTTAATAAAAGAAACTGATAATAATAATAATAATAATAATAATAATAATTTTCCAAATCAAAGTAACAACACTAATTTCGATTCTAATGTTGAAAACTATAACGCTACTGATTATCAAAATACTCAAAATATTAACAATGTCAATAATATCAATAGTATTAATAGTATTAATAATAATAATAATAGTAATAAAATTGAACATTCTAATAATCTCAATAATCCAAACAATATGAACATGATGAATATGAAAAATATGAACAGTATGAACAACATTAATAATTTTAATATGAATAATGATAACATTAATGAAATCAGTAATAATATGAATAATATAAATAATATGAATAACATGAACACCATGGGTAACATAAATAACATGGACAATATCAATTTAAATAACAACAACAATACTAGAAATAGTAATAATAATGGCAATAATTTAAATATTGGAAATTCAGGTCAAAATATTATTGATAATAATTTTGCAATGATTCCACCTTTACAAAGATTTGAACAATCGCCAGCTCAAAATTCTACAATAGTTAATTCTATAAATCAAAATAATCAAAATTTTATGAAAAGCAATTTCAACAATAACAATAATATTAATAATATTAATTCAAACATAAAAAATGAATTCAAAAGTGACATCCCTGGTTATACTATAAATACAAATGGAATAATTACGCAAAACACTTCTACAACATATTCATCATACCTTTATAAATGTGCAATTAATAATAATTCAACTTATAAGCCGCAAATGGTGGTTAGGAAACAATATTTTAAGATACCAGAAGATATTTACTTAAGATTACCATTGTTTCATCATTTCAATGATCCAGATACAATTCAAGATCTTGACTGTAATAAGACAAGTCAGAATTTTGAAGAAATCATTGGAATTTTAAATTTCAACTACATGAAAAGTTACCAGCATTTGGTTCGATATCTTTATGCAAGATTTGTGAAATCTTCACACTCAACTTTGCAAAAGAAAAAGTTTTTTTTTAAAGTTCTTGCAAGGCTTACTAAATTTCATGATCATTTCAAGATCCAGACAGCATTAATTCAAACTGATTTAACATTTATGACAAATTTTCAGGATAATTTATTAACAGAAGTTATTTTTCAAAGACAGCTAATTAATTATGAAAAATTGATTGTTAATTTAACATCAACACCAACTTTAATTTGGAGAAGAAGTACAGAAATTGTATTTATGAATGATGAATTATGTTCATTGATTGGGATTAAAAATAAGAAAAAGTTTTTGTTAAATAGTCAAAATAACAACAGTTATAATTCAAAACTCGATAATGATAATAACAAGGAGTCATTTGGAGATAGAAGATTTCTTTGTGAAATTATTGATGATGAGTCTATATTAAATTATTTTAAGTTATTTAACTTATTAATTTTCAATAACGATCCAAATGAAATAAAAAGATTACATATTCAAAAAAAGAAAGTCAAAAATGGAAGATCTTATACTAATTTAGATTTTTACGGAGTCGAACAGAAGAATAAAACATTGGATGGGAATGAAAGCGATGATAACGATTATGATATTATTTCCAATGGTAGTGGGATCACAGATTCTGGACTAGTAAAATTCAATTGCAAATTTATTAATCAAAATTATACTGGAAAATCCCAAAACAATTTATCGGGTATGAATCCAAATGGTGTAATGAATAAAAGTGGTTATTTTTTTAATAATCCTTATTGGCAGGAAATCAATGAAGAGCAAGAAAAACAGAAGGAGTTCATTGAATGCTCAAGTGTTTTAACGATCAAAAAAGATATGTTTGATATTCCAATGCTAATTGTTGGCCAGTTTCTTCCTATTTTAGAGTAAAATGTGTTGCATATCGGATCAAGTTTTTTTTATATTTTACAATTTTGGTTATGGGCTTTTTAATTTTAGTTTCAGTTTGTTTTAATTTATTTCATTTTATCACTATTATTCATAATATTCTTATCAATATTCTTATTTCTAACATTCTTATTATCAATATTCTTATTAATATTCATTGTTTTTTACGTTTTTATTATCTGGTATTATTGATGGTGCATTTCATTCATTCACAGGTTTATTCATTCTTTCATTTGTGATCTACAAAAAATGTTTAAATTTTTTTTTCATTTTATTGCTTGTACTACTTTTAGTTTACATAAAACTGACTATATTCATTTAATTTTATAATTTTATAATCAATTCTTAATTCTTTTACCTTTTTTTATCTTTTAGCTTCTCTAACTAAAATAGTTTTGGAACCATTTTGATGGATCTTTTATTTTAAACGCGAAAGTCAAAAAATAAAAATAAAAAATGGACGCGAAAACTTTCAATCAATTTTTTTTTCGTTTTTTTGCGATTTTTGCGATTTTTTTGATTTTTTTTTGATTTTTTTGATTTTGTTTTTAGGTGGAGAAACGATTTAGATGCAACTAATTTGATTGATTTCTTTCATGATAATGACTGTTTCAACAGACTGTATGGACGAAGAATTGAAGAGTTTCCAGAGAAACAAGTCATTGATACCTTCACATTACCTGAATTCAAAGGTATTTACTTTGAATTATACCAATATTTCCAGGGACTACCACCAACAATACAATTCGATTTATTATAAGAGATTGCAGTCACTAAGAGAGAGAGTATTGAAAACAGCGAAAGAAAAATGGGATAAGAAAGTGATACAAAATATTCAAATCAAACATGTTGAAAAAGTTTTGGATATTCCAAAGGAGAAACCATGCTGGGTGATTGGGTTAACTTATTGTGAGATGGAATATAAACCAAATGTTTTACAAGAGGTAGCAATTGGAGTCTATGGGATTCCACCACCTCCAAAGCCAACTTATAGCAATCCAGCTAAGGATGTGTTGATTTTAGAAGATGAAAGTGGAAGAGTTGTATTGGATTTATCTGATGACAAATTCAATGATTTGGTATTTGTAACTGGATGCGTGATCGGGGTGTTGGGAATTCAGGTTGATATAGGCTTGTTTAAAATTATTGATATTATATTCCCAAGGTTTCCAATTCAAAAAAAGATCAATTTATTAGTACCTTCTAGTGACATTGTAAATAATGATAACAATAAAATTGCTATAATTTCTGGGTTGGAAATTGATTTAAATGAGTTTGATATAGTTAAAATGGAAATATTGAAAGAATACTTATTGGGATATTTAGGTAATGCCAGTCAAGTTAAAAATATTAGTAAATTGATCATTGCAGGAAATTCCACCAAAACGTTAGATCAAGATAGTGAATTAAGAAAAGACAATGATAGATTCAAGTATGGAACTAAGGCTAAATCGAATTATAATTCAAAGGCAATGAATATTTTGGATGAATTTTTGAGTGAGATTTTGACTAGTCTTCCAATTGATATAATGCCTGGGGAGTTTGATCCAACAGAGGTAAGTTTACCACAACAAAGTTTACACAAGATTTTTTTCAATAAATCCAAAAAATATATCAAAACTGGGGATTTAAGATTGTTGACAAATCCAGCGTGGATTGAAATTGATAAGTTGAGAATTTTGGGTACAAGTGGACAAAATATCAATGATATATTAAAATACAACATACCAGTGAACAAAATTGAAAATGGTGGAAATGGTGAAAATAATAAAAATACATTTGAAGATAATTATCAATTGAGAAAAAAGTATATTAAATCAACGCTATATTGGTCAAATATAATACCAACGGCACCGGATACATTGTCATGTTATCCGTATTTTGAGAAGGACCCATTTACATTGAATGAGATTCCACATCTATACTTTATTGGAAACCAACCAGAATATGGGTCTGAATTTGTTAAATTAAAGGATGATATACAAGAGATTGGATATTCAAATGAGTTTGAAATGACTGAGAGTTTTAATGAAGACGATGAGGATGAATTAATGATGGAAGTTGACAAGAATAGAATTGAAAACGGATCAAAAAATGAATCAAACAGGGAGAATATAGTTCGTATTATATCTGTTCCCAAGTTCAAAGCAAGTGGAGAGATTGTTTTATTGGATACAAAGACATTGGAAACTGAGACCATTCGGATTTGTTAGTGCTGATAAATACACGGTTTGTGTAGATGTGTATATCGAGTCATCGGTTGATAATGAGAATGAGTGGAAAAAGTGAGATATTGGAGGGAGATGGAAATGAGAGATTATGGACAAATATATGCAGTTTCGAATGTGAGTGTGAGTGTAAGTGTGATGATGTTGATGTATATTATATATTATGGTAGAAGATATTTTGTAGGTGTATATAAGGTGTGGTTTTGAAATTACAGGCAAATAAGTTACACGAACTAAAACTTGGTTTATATGAAAATAAGCCGAATCAAATGAAATCAAACTGAATTAAAAATGAATTAAAATAAAATTAAAATAAAACAAATTAGTATAGGATAATAAAAAATACATAAAACAAAGTTAAATATAGAAAAACAAGTAGACAAAAAAAAAAGGAAAAAGAAAATAGGAAATAGGAAAAGGAAAAATGTAAGGAAAAAAAATAAGAAACCCCATAAAACAGTAAAAATCAAAATGGATTAAATTGAATTAAATATAGAAAAAAAAAAAAAACGAAAAGAAAAAATAAAAATGAAAAATCAACTACAGAAAAACACAAGCTTTAAATCATTAATATATAAATTTAATATATTCTTAACATTAATTTTAGATCTTTTATGCGGCAATAGCAGTAGCAGCTGGGGTTGGTGGACCAGCAGGAGCAGCAGCAGCAGCAGCCTTTTTAGCAGCTCTTGTTTTTGCTGGTTTTGCCTTTGAAACCTTTGCAGCAGTTGCTTTCTTTGCAGCAGAAGCTGTTTTCTTTGTAGTTGATTTTTTAGTAGTTGTAGGTTTTTTAATTGAGGAAGATTTGGCGGGACTCTTTTTTGGTTCAGTTTTTTTTGTGTCAGCCTTTTTTGGTTCAGTTTTTTTAGAGTCAGCCTTCTTTATATCAGTTTTTTTTATATCAGATTTCTTTTTTGTTGAGGTTGAAGTTGGTTCTGAGGTGGTGGAAGTAGTGGATTTTTGTTTTTGTTTTGGAATTGGCTTTGAAACTGTAGTTTTTTTGACTGCCAAAGTTGGTTTGGTGGGTTTTTCTATTTTTTCCTTTGTTGACTTTGTTGGTTCCTTTTTAACTAATTTTACTGGGCCTGAAGGACCTTTTGGTTGTTGAAAGACCTTGTTGTCAACACCTTTTCTCAAGGCCAAATTAAATTGAGTATCAAAATTTGAAGAGTTAATTTTGTAATTAAGAGTGACATATTTCTTTAGAGCCTGTCTACTTGAACCTTTGCGATCTTTTAAAGCTAAGATGGCAGCAGTGATCATTTCCTTATAGGGGGGATGCTCAGGGGTCTTTTTAGCATTTGCAGTCGTTGGGCTGGTAGTAACTGAGGTGGTGGTGGTGGCAGCTTTAGGCATGGCAGGATAGAAATTGAGGGATGAATAGATAAGAAAGAGAGATAATTGCAGGAATTATTTGAAAGGATTAGAATGACAGGAATAAGGAGAAAGAGCAAATAAATGTCAATATTAAGAATTAAAACAAATTAAACCAGATAAAGAAAAGAAGATCAACTAAAATCAGATAAAACAGAAGAGACTATTATACAAGACAGAAAAAAGGGAAAAAGAAAAACAGAAGGAAATCAATGAATATAAGAGCAAAAAAAGAGAGATGGATTCTTACAAAATCAAACAATCTCATCCAACCCATCCAGAAAGAAGATCGCTCTCAACAATGCAAACAGAAACGGGAGACTGTCCCAGATCCAGCGCTGTGGGTCCAACCATCCCACAGCCAACACGACCTCTCAACGCAGACAGAGCTTGGGGAGCACTGAGATGACGCCCTGTGGAAACGGGAGCAGGCAAGGAGCAGCGTGTGAGGAGATATACACCAGCTAAGGGATATTGTGGTCCATTTATTCAGACTAAACAAAACAGCCAGACAAGAGAGAACAGACTGGAGCAGAGGCAGCAGCAGCAACAGCTGGAGCAGCAACAGCAAGGGTACAGGCAGGGGCAGGGGCAGGGGCAGTGAGAGTGCTGGCAGCACAGGGAGGACAAGAGACACGCCGGTTAGAAGAGCTTGTAGAGCGTGTACACGAGGAAGAAGAAAAAGAGCGCTATGCCCACCATTTTCGCCATTGAGGTGTTGGACGAAAAGAGTCTGGAGAGCTTTGTGGAGGACGCCTTGATGTTGGTCACCAACGAATTCATCTGATTCGAGAGGTTGTCGAGCAAATTGGCATCCTGGTGGGAATCATGGTGAATTTCTTCCGTGATGGACCGTAGAGTAGAGAGTTTGGAGGCTAGCGCTTCGAATCTCACGTTGTTCTGGCAGCAAGAGAAGTTAGTAAACCTGAATCACAAGCAGCAGAACCAAAAGCAGCAGCAAACGAAACTCACCTCCTGTTCTCGTTGAGCATATCGAGACATGGTTGTTGAGCAGTGCAATGATAGAGAGAAGATGATAGTGCTTTTGATGGTCTCTTGATGATGGTGTTGAAGATGAGTGATAAACACTGGAGATCAGCGCTTAAAGTGGATGAGAGCCAAAAAAACAAACCAAGCATGTGCTGAAGCGCTGACATAAGCGCATGCTTTCTTAGATAATCAGTGGACTATCAGCTTAATTACTCAGAAGTTGCACAGCACCACGGCTATACGCGCTTAGTGACGCTTAAATGTGGCACCTTTTGATTAAGCAGTGTTACGTAATAATTCCTCCTTTTTCAATGAGTCACCTTCTTTTTCTCTTTTGGGTGTGGTTGATATTAGTTTATATCTTTTTATTTATCATCAATTTCTTTGGTTACTTTCGCCTTTTTTAACTTTCGATTTATGGTATTATCTCGATCACTGGAAGATTCGAAGTTCCGTACGAGTTTTATTTTAATCTGTTTTGATTATTCAACAAAAAAGGAAGAAAATCAATTATATTGAGTTATTATCATCTTAATGGAATAAGAGATTGATAACTAAAAGGGACTTTTAATATTTTAAATCAAAAATTATTCAACATAATACAGCCAAATTATCTAATCTTTCAACATCTTATTGGTACTATTTTATTACTCCTTTTTTTAAAAAAAATTTCATTTCAATTTACTTCCCTACTCTACTTATTATTGACTAAAACCAAATAATGGCATTCTGATATTGTATTAATTTTATCTATATTTTTCCACGTTCATTTTCTTGTTGTTTTTTTTTATCTAAAAAAAAATATATATATATAATAGCTTTCAAAGGTTCCAAAGGTTACCAAAATTCATTAAAAATTTATTCAAAATTATTTCAAATTATATAAATCATAAAAATTATAAAACTCTAAAAAAATGATTGATAATTGTAACATTAATCTAAATATTGAATCTGTATCAAATTTATCTAAATTATCAAAATTAGCAAATAACAAATCATCTATAACTAAAAGTGTTGACAATAATACAAACAATAATAATCAACTTCAAAACTTAAACTGCACATCTGATGATATGCTTTCTTCAATTCCTGACCTAATTAATGATAACGATGATTATGAAAATCAAATTGATATCAATAACTCCAGAAATTACTCAATTGATATCACAAATAATCACTCACCAAATAACAACACACAAATAAATTATGATTCAGATTATTCTTTTAATTCTGTAAATTCTTCACTAAACTCTTTTAAAAATCAACTTTTTGATACTTATACTACTAATACTACTAATATTAATACTACCAATAATACTACCAATAATAACAATAATAACAATAATAACAACAACAACAATATTAGTATTAATCTCAATATTACTCCAAACTCAAAAAACATAAATAACAAAATTCATAAACATTTTAATACTAGAAATTTTATTAACGATCTAATTATTCAAATTATATCAAATTTGGTTTACGTTAAATTCAAAACTGATAATACTCAAAGTCTTGAATCTGAAAAAAACAACATTGATTATACTAACAAAAACAAGAATAATACTAACAATACTACATCACAAAATTTTCATATCTTTGTATTAAAAATTATCAAAAGATCAAATTTATCTTTAAATCACTTAATTTGCTCAACTTATTTTCTATTTAAATACAGATCAATTATTATTAATAACAATAATAATATCTTGAAAAATGATATTAAAAAATTATTTATTGCATCGCTAATTTTTACAAATCTTCCAATAAATAATAATAATAAATTATCAACTAATATTTGGGCTCAATTAACTGGATTATCATTAACTGAGTTACTAAATTTAAAAAAACTATTTATTAATTTAATTACAAATAATAATTCAAAAATCAATTCAAATTTTTTATTCAAAATTAATTTGAAAGAGTATCAATTTTTCAAAAACAACTTGCTCAATTTAACAAAATTTTATATCTCAAATAAGAAATAATTATAAATCAATTACATTATTCCATTTGATTCTATTGTGCTTAGTTTTTGCTTTTCCTCTTTTTGCTTTACTCTTATTGTTTTTTACTTGTATACATATTTAGTTTATATATTATTGGACAGTATTTCTTTCCCCAAAACAGATGATGCATGCCAAAGCACAAAGAGCGTATATATGCATATGAAAGCATAAAAATCATACAGTTGTAAATAAAACTAAAAATAAAACTGAAGCGCAAAATTAAAACTGAAAAATAGATAAAAATGAGATGAAACTCGAAATGCTATAATAGGAACAATAGGAATAATAAATAAATAGTAAATTAGTTATTTTTAATAAACATAACATAAAATGATCATCAATAAAATATAAAAAATACTATAATTTGGAATTACAAGTCATCAGCCAATTGAGCAATTAAAACAAAAAGAATTCGGAAATTTATACAAATTTACATAAAATTTGGATTAATTAAAATCAGTTATTTTGACACGTTTATTAGTGGCTTCTGTTAGTAAATTATCAGAATCTCTATTATGAAGTGGTTTACTTTTTGAATCAGAGTTCTTAGAGGGATTTTGATCTTCATCAATAGTTTCATTCAAATCATAATCATCATTTTCATTTTCATTTTCATTTTCTCTTAAGTTACGATCATCATTTTGATTTTGATCTTGACCTTGGTTTAATTTTTTATTTGTTTCGGTTGCTTTTTCATTTATGCTAGTGTTTATTTGATCATTAGTTTCTTTAGAAATTTTGTTTAGATTACCTTTATTGTTTTTAATTTTATTTTTTTCTTGGAGTTCTACTTTTAAATTTTGGTTATATTCTTCATTATCTTTTAGTGCTTCATTTACGATTAAATTTCTTTCATCAGAAAAGGTTCTTGGAAGACTTTCATAAGTCATTAAATGACCTAAAATAGTTTCACCTTTTCTATTTTTGGGCGATATATGATGTAATTCATAACATTTATTTGTTAATAAGGAGAAACCTCCAGAAAAAGCCTTTTTAAGTTCGTTCATTTTAAAGGTGCCTTTACTTATATTGTTATTTGGTAGAAAAGGATCTTGGATGACTAGATTGAAATTGTGTCTATCGAATTTCTTTGAGATTGATAGTTCTTGATAAGTATACTTTGGAGCTAAAGATGGGCCATTGACAGCAGAGATTATGATTGCAATATCATTATAGTTAAAGTTTTTGCCGTAAAGTTCGAAGAATTCAATTAATAAAGTGCCCAAGTTGGCTTCAGGATTAATTGAGTTTGTTATGATCCTTGGATGAATCTTGAAAAACGTGTAAGCTAGGCAAATGATTGAAAAGCCACCAATACCGCCAAAGTGAACATCATTGAGCTTTCTTGATTTAATAAATTGTTTTATAACTAGGATTAACTCACGTAGTCCATTAAATTCATTTAGCCAAGATCTGATTAAACCTGCAGCCTCTAAACCGGTTTTTTGGTTGAAAGAGATATCTATTTTCAAGTTTGAAGATTTTTCTTTGATTCTAATAATGGGAACAGCTGTTTTGGTTATTGTTTCCATGAAGGAAGCAAGTGTTTCATTTCTTAGTAGAGAAGCAACTTTGAATAATAAGGATTTAGTGTCGGAATACGATATTGTGTCATCGCATATGACTACCATATCGATATCGGAATCAGGTAGATATAAATCGACAGCAAATGAGCCAAAGACGTGAACGTAAGAGCCTGAAATATTAGAAGTTATTAAATTTCTGATTCTATTGAAACAGGTGTTTCTTTTGATTATTTCATCTTTAGTCGGAGAGACATAATCGACAAAATCTTTAATTTCGGAGGATAGCCAATCGGGAAATTCAATTAAATGAATATTATTGTGTTTTTTAATCCAGGGGTAGTCTATGCTTAGTGATTCAGGATTGGTGAGGTAGTTATTAAATTGATCTTTAGCATGAGCAGATGAAGGCGTGTTTTCAAATTGAGAGTTTAGCGGTTGATTTGGAGATTCAGTGTCGCAATTGATTGAAACATCAGAATTATCATCAGAATCCGAAGGTGCAAATTCTATGAAATCGTCATTATTTTCAATTTCATGGTCATCGTTATCAAATAAATCGGCATTTGTATCAGCGCGGTTGTCAGTC
Organism: Ascoidea tarda (nom. inval.); assembly: GCA_030560485.1. Taxonomy (NCBI): domain Eukaryota; kingdom Fungi; phylum Ascomycota; class Saccharomycetes; order Ascoideales; family Ascoideaceae; genus Ascoidea; species Ascoidea tarda (nom. inval.). The sequence goes on from JAKTTS010000064.1 coordinate 13,309, forward strand.
TTGTTATTGTGAGTCTCATTGCTATGAGATTGATGGATTGTGGTCGAACTATCAGAGCCAGAAACATTGGTAAGGTCTTCAAAAACCACATTCTCTGCATCTGGGGGATCAGCATCACTAGCATTTGAGGCATTCTTAGGCAGACTTGTCTCATCAGACTCATCAAATTGAGTGAGATCTAAATCATCATTATCATCATCATTGTCATTATCATTATCATTATCATTATCATTATCATTATCGTTATCATCGTCATCGTCATTGTCATTATCATTGCCACTACGATGATCGTTCTGTTCCAGAGCTTGCACAGTGGAATCATCGTCGGCACGAGAAGCAGTCATTGAGTCTTTGTCACCAACACCTACAGCATCACCAAAAGCACACACCTCTCCAAGAGCATCACATCTACCGCTAGCGTCGCCAGCAACAGCTTCTTCAGTACTCAGCACCTTCTCGCTGCGTCCGAGCATCTTGCTAGGGTTCCCTTCGCTGTTCCTCCACCTTCACCAAAAAACCCATCCCGAAGCACGGCCGCGTGGTGTTTGTACCCGCGGAAATCCGTTGGCGGTTTGCACGCGGCGCTGATTTCTGTTCCCGCCGTGTTGGTGCAGCCCCGTCTCGCTGGTGCCTGCATCCTGCAGCGTGATGAGCGATGCCTGCAGCCCTGGCTCTGTATATAAAGACGTCAAAAGAACAGCGTTTCGTCCTTTATCTTTGATGCTGCTTCTTCTGCCTCTGCTGCCTCTGCTTCCTCTGCTACCTCTGACATCGTGCCCTCCACGCCCTTGCATTATGCCTGCTGCCACGTCTCAACCCGCCACCACCTCGGTTCTGTCTTTTCTCATCTCTTTGAGGCCATTGTTGAAAGTATGTGCAACACTTCTGTTTTTTTTCATTATCAAACCCTTGTGAGGTCTACTTGGTCAAATACTAATTGTTTTCTTTTTTAATTTTTTATTTCCTATTTCAAAAGACTGCTCAGTTTTACTGGTATCTAGGCCATTTAATAGAAGTGTTTTCAATGGTATCCTTTACTGTATCAAATTTCTTACCTTCTCCAAATTCTTCAACTTCAAAATTTTTTTACACTTTGTCAATTTTCTCAATAATATTAACCTATTCAATTGTTATTTTAAAAACGTATCCCTTGGGTTTCATCAAAACTCTATTTTCAAATCCTTTGAAAATTATCAATGATAACAACGTCCAGTACCTTTTGTTATCCTTTTTTTTCTACTTAAATTACAAAATCCAGTCTTTAATCCAAGGCTCTTTATACCCTTTCACAATCTACTCAGTTTTCCATTCTCTAAATTATTTCAGAGATTTAGTTCTACCCATTTTACCTCTAATCAGCAACAACCTTAAAACAAACATAAATACAAAGATTAACTACTTGATCAAAAACTACTACGAAGCCTCACTAACTATAGCCGCCAACTCGGAACTAATTATAATTTTCCAACTAGTAATGGACATTATTAAAAAATTTGTAATCCTTTTTATTTACAGAAAAACTCTACTAATATCTGAGATCTTCAAGTTGTTCTTTATAACTTCCTTTTATCTAATTTTTATCAAAATTAGATATAACCAAAATAACTACATGAAAAATGTCGTCAATACCTATGACTACAAACTTAACGTTTTCTTATCTTCAAATCAAAGAATTCCTTCTTTCATTCAAAACTTTTGGTATAGCATTAGACATATGATTATCTTCTACCTATCCCCAATCAATCTACCTTCTCCTCCCAATAGGCGTTAAATAATCATCAACAATAAATAATAAATAATAAATAATAAATAATAAATGATCATTAATCAATAATCAATAATCAAATTCAAATCGCCTCTCATTGACACAATTATCCTCTCTTCTGTTTCTGTATAAGATTATCCCTTACTCTCTTCCTTATATTTGCTTAGTATACTATAGACCTTCTCTCACTTTATTTTATATACACTTCTTTTTTTGTTCCCTCTCGCATCTCTCCTCCTCTCTCTTTTCAAAACACAAAAACAACGTTTTCCTTCTCCTTCTCCTTCTTCTCTTCCCTTTCTTCTCTCTCTTTTTTTTGTTTTTTGCTCTCGATTTATGTTTGTTATTAACTCGTTTTTTTCATCCTTTTCCTCTGCAACTCATCAATAAACTAGCAGCTACTAGTAACTAATCACTAATCACCATTCATTAGCTATTTTGTAACTTTTATCAAAAAACCCGGAAAACCAACTAAAAAAATTAAAAACAATGTGGCTTCATCTTTATTTTCATTTTTATCTTCATTTCCTATTGTGCTCACTTATTGCAACCAAATCTCTTGCTGCTTATACCTACCGCCCAGATGTCCAAAACGAATTTGGTTCTTACATGAATCCCAATCCAAGAACTCCCTGTGAAGGTTCAGAACTAGAAAAATTAAATGCCTGTGCTAACGACGTTTTATCGAAACTAGATGATTGTAAGGCTGACGATCTCGCTTGTGAATGTTGTGCACTTCAAAGTCTTAATCGAGACTGCTATGGTCTATGTCCTGGTTCTCCATCCGGCAATTTTTTAGCTGTATTATATGATGATTGCGAGTCTTTGAATGATGTTAACGCTTGTGGTTTGCCCTTCAAAAAGGAAGACGCTAAACCAATTTCTCATAGATTGAATTCAAATTCAAAATCAAAATCAAACACTCATCCAACCAATTACATCCATCATAATACAAATGACCCAATTCCAGTAGTTAAATCGACTTTTGAATCAAAGGAAAAAGTCAAGTCTAAAGATATAAACAAAGAAAAACAAAAAATAATTCAAGATCAAGAAATTTTAACTTTAAAAGTTAATACCGACGAAATTGTATCAAAGAACTCAACAAATTCAACCATTATATCTCCATCCGCCAATGTCAACAATGATAACAAAAACGACTTCATCTCAAACTCAAACAGTACGATCAATTCGACAAATATAACCGATTCAAACAATATCGGAGTAAACACTGACCATTCCTCGATGGGCTCGATTATCAAAACAAGTTATCTTTCTTTTTTTTTCTTCTTCTTTAGTTTTTATATTGTTACTATTTTAGATTAGGTTAAATTAGAGTCAATTTAGAATATATAGATTTTTGTAGTAAAAACTTAATACAATAGAATAGAATAGAATATTAAATAAAATATCATTTAAAATATTATTCAAAAAAATAATTGGAATGTCAAGCTAGTCATACTATCAATTGACTTCATCCATCCATTCCAATGTTTTCTTAATTCCATCTTCAAGACTAACTTGAGGTTTATAACCTAATAGAGTCTTAGCCTTGGTGATATTATGATAACGAAATGCACAAACAATTTTAACTCTAAATGGAGTTAATCCAGGTTCTTTTCCTGATAGCTTTGAGAAAAATTCAGATAAATGTCCGACAACTATGGCAACAGATCTATTTAAAACAATATTAAATTTATCAATATGTCCATCGGCTTTCCAAACAGTTCTAGCTAGTGTCCAAAAATATGTTGGCGCATCGTTTGTAACAAAAAATGCTTCACCACCAATTTTTTTAGAATCAACTGGATCCAAAAATTTCAAAGCTGCTAAAACATGAGCATCAGCAACATTTCCAGCATAAGACCAATCAAATAAATTATTATTGTCCCCAATTTGAAATTTCGATTGTCCCAACTTGGCTACAGATCTTAAACCAGGAATCAACTGACGATCTCCTGGCCCAAAGATTCCAGCTGGACGTAAAGCAACAGTCAAAAAATTGTCCTCAAATGAATTCGCTTTCAAAATCATATCTTCTGCTCTTGCTTTTGTATCATTATATCCATCCATGGGAACCTTTGGAATGGGCCATGATTCATCGGCATTATGAACATTTTGCCCATTAAATATAACACCAGCAGAAGAAGTATAAATTATTCCTCTGATTTTTAGTTCTTTTGCACATTCAATTAAATTTTTGGTTCCCTGAACATTAACTTTTTCATAAATTTCTTGTTTTAAACCATGCATTGGGGAAGCAGAATGAACAATAATATCACATTTACTTTTCAATATAGCAGATTTGACATCTTCAGGAGATGTCAAGTCACCTTGATGAAATATTATTTGTTTGACGTCAAAAGTGAAATATGAAGCCAATTTTTCAGGTAATGGACGAACATCAAAGACATGAATTATTGGATGATTTGGAATTTGGTAGAATTGTTGGATTAAATGCAAACCCAAAAAGCCTGCACCACCAATCAATAGTATTGATTCGAGATGTTGCTGTTGCTGTTGCTCTGCCATTTGAAGATGAAATATAGTTGTTCCTGAATTTTAAAGGATAATTACACCTTTGAGTAAATCGCTGATTGGAGCTTATTTATCTCTAGAAATATCCACCATTAAAAGACACTATTTTTTTTGAAGATTATCAAAAGTGCGATGCAGTACGAAAATACGACAAATCCGAACTTCTGGCTACGGAAAATAGAAACCGCGGAAAACGGATTTTAAAATGGAAATACAGCAGATTTAACTCAATTCAGTTCATTAGTGAATGAAGATATAAAAATTCAAAGATATATTATAATTATACATTTATTATTGATCTATTATAACATAACTTAAATACTAGATGGGTAAAGCATGATTCTAACAGTGGCACCAAAAGTCTTAGCTGGCAAGTTTGATTTGAAAGTAGCACGAACAACACCTGAATTACCATGGGTTCTGGTGATTTTACCCCAAATAACTCTGATTTTGGTTCCTCTGATTTCTTTAGAGGCTTTATAGACATAAGCAACACGTTTGCCTAAATAGAATTTAGCATCTTCTGGTTTAGAAACACCCTCAATCTTGATCAAAGAGACGTTTGGGTTGGTAACACTTTTGCTTCTTTGGTAAGATACGTGTTTACCTTTAACGTATACTGTTAATAAAAAAAAATGAGTTAGTATTGTGATTCTATAACAAAATAATAAAACAAAAACACATGAACAATTGTGAGTAAATAGATTATTGAATAAAATAACATTGGGATTGGCAATAAAATTGAGACAATAACTGTTTCAATAATCATGATTAAAAATATAAGCCAAAACTTTTAAAAATTGTTCGATTTTTGATAGAACCTATAATTCTTTGTATCTAAATCATTTTAAATAAAAAAAAAGTTTGAATTGATTGGTACTTTATTAAATTTATTAAATTTGTTTTGCAGTTAATTCAAAATGTTTAATCTTATTTTTTCTTCAAATAATCAATTTAATCGAAAAGTAAAACAGAAAATTTCCAAATCGATTTAACTAAATTGATCATCCACCAATCCTTGTTATATTTATAGTATAAAATCCAGTACTGCAAAAAAAATAAACAGTATAATGATATATAGATTGAACACAATTATTTGTTTTCAGGTTGAAATTTGAAATTTGTAATATTTTCAATTCTAATTGACCATATTCTTAAAAAAAAAAAGTATATATAGTTTTTTTATAATATTAAACCCCAAAAATTTAATTTAGTGAGTTGAAAACTCTCTGATAAAAATATTTTTAATTGAAATTTAAAAATAATCATTGAATTTTTGATTGAATTTTTAGCTTTTGAATTTGAATCAATAATTGTGATATTGACGGGTTCAATAATAATATATTTTTGAGATTAATTGTGTTTGACATTGTTTTAATTTTTGGTGAATTTCCTTTGTATTCAATTAGAAGAACTTAATAAGTGACTAATTGGTATTAAATATACATGTAATTATACCAAAAACTGGTTAAATTTGGACCCAATTAAAAAATAATTTTAGAATATTTTAATTTTGTAATTTATGTAATTTCTTCAATTTTCCATTTGAAACATTATATTTATAATCGATCAATTGAAATAAAGTCTATTTAATCATAATTCATGTTTGGAATCCCTATAAATTAAATTAAAAACATACATCTATGTGATTCAGCCATTTCTAATATTATTATTTATTATTGATTATAGTGTTAAAATTCAAGCTTGTTGTTGTTACTTTATTTTAGTTATATCAACAGTTCAATTTTCACCACCAATATTAAAAATTTGAATAATGTGACTAACAAATTGCCTAATTCCCAATAAAACTAGGTTCCAGGTGACTGGAACTAGAAAACTAAAGCAGGTCGCCCCTCAAAAAAGCGATGCAGTGTTATGAGCTTGTACGTTTAAATAGCCCTATATAATATCACGCTACATATCAGGGCTATATGAATATATAACGATTTTTTTTGCAATTTTAATAAACATGCACTAGTATTTTTCTAGTTATTTTTTTTAACATAATTCAGTTTGTACTGAATATTTAAATCATAATACTTTCGTTTTTGTTAATTATTTTTCTATAGAGTTTGATCATATCACTTTCAAAATCAGGAAAGACATCAGAAGGGTTGTATGGCCGAGAGGTCTAAGGCGTCCGACTCAAGTTTAAGTAACTTTCACTTAAGAAAGTGAGTAATCGGATCTCGAAAGAGGCAGGAGTTCGAACCTCCTTGCAACCATTATTTTTTTACATTTTTTTTGTGCTGCTACCATACTGTTGGTTTTGTTAGTTTTTGCGCTTCCGCTTGGTTGGCCGATATTAGCGCATGTGTCGCACGCGTCAGGTGCGCCGTGTTTGAAGTGGACTGGAACTGGGGAAAAAACCTCTACAATTCCCGCTCCGGCCCCAAAAACAGCGCACGCTCGCCAAACAGCTTGTCGTTATTGGAGGATTTCCTTCACTCTTCCGCTCTGTTCCACCCGCTGTTTGGAAGCACTGCACACTGTGTGCATTTTGCTAGATAGCATATATAGCGTTATCTTATAAACAATAGCGGTTAGCGTGGCTTTCTCTGACGCAGTTACTGGGAACAGCGCCGGCTCTGCTAAACACACACAACTGGTTTTTTTCCACAGTCATGATTTCCTCCAGGAGCGCCAAATTGGGTTATTCCCAGTGACGGTTTGAAGATCGACTCTATTACGGAATATTGTGGTATAAATATATTTCAATTCATTGATCTTATCCAATACTTTCTATCATTAATTGATCATATTCTTCTGTCAATTATCCTTGTTTTCTTTTGGTTCATACCTGTAAATACAACCCCTGCTTTTTTCAATTCACTTCCTCAAAATGTTCTCTGCCAGACGTCAATTAATCAACTCATTCAGACAATTTTCCACTTCCTCAATCAATAACTACAAAGTCTCTGTCTTGGGTGCAAATGGTGGTATTGGTCAACCTTTATCTTTGTTATTGAAACTAAATCACAAAGTCACTGATTTAGCTTTATACGATTTAAGAGGTGCCCCAGGGGTCGCAGCTGATGTCTCTCATATCCCAACTAATTCAACTGTTAAAGGTTATACCCCAGATAATGACGGTTTAGCTACCGCCTTAAAAGGTTCTGATGTTGTCATTATTCCAGCTGGTGTTCCAAGAAAACCTGGTATGACCAGAGATGATTTATTCAACACTAATGCTTCAATTGTTGCTTCTTTAGCCTTGGCCGTTGCCGAAAACTCTCCAAATGCTGCCATTTTAATCATCTCGAATCCAGTCAACTCGACTGTTCCAATTGTAGCTGAAGTTCTTAAATCAAAGGGTGTCTACAATCCAAAGAAATTATTCGGTGTGACCACCTTGGATGTCATCAGAGCTTCAAGATTTATTTCCGAAGTTGCCAACACTGATCCAACCAAAGAACAAGTTACCGTCGTTGGTGGTCACTCTGGTATCACAATTGTACCTTTAATCTCCAAGACTCTCCACAAAGACATTGCTAAGGATGTCAAAGATGCTTTAATCAACAGAATCCAATTTGGTGGTGATGAAGTTGTTAAAGCTAAAGATGGTGCCGGTTCTGCTACATTATCAATGGCTACTGCTGGTGCAAGGATGGCCAACTCTGTTTTGTCTGGTTTATCTGGTGAAAAGGACATCATTGAACCAACTTTCATTGACAATCCTTTATACAAATCTGAAGGTGTTGAATTCTTCTCCTCCCCTGTTACTTTAGGCCCAGATGGTGTTCATGAAATTCACACTTTAGGTACTATTGCTGGCTTTGAAGAAGAGATGATTGCCACTGCTAAAGAAACCTTGAAGAAAAACATCCAAAAGGGTGTTGATTTCACTGAGCAATTCTTAGCAAAACAAAAATAATTTAATATGAATTTACCTTGAATTAACTAATTATTCTTTTATTTATTTATTTATTTACTTATTTACTTATTTATTTTATTAATCAGTCTTATCTTTCACGTGTTAACGATTATATAAACAACCACTTTCAATAAATTTTTTTTTAGTTTAGAATTGTTTTAAAAATATTAAAAGCAAAAAAAACAAAAACTAAACAAGTTAATATTTTGTTTTGGTACTATTTTAATCAAGATATTTAATACCGGATTGATCTAATTCATCAACACGAACTTTTAATGGTGGCACAATCATTTCATATGCCACCGTTTCTGCTTCTACATTTGTAATATCCTTTTCAACATATATGGTACATGCTAACCCATCTTCATCAACTGGGTACAAAAATTCCCTTCTTTTTTTATCCAACTTGGGTTCTTCGTTATATACTGTTAACTTATTCTCGTATTTAACAGGTCCAGGAATCTTTGAACGGCCAATTAATTGATAGTTCTCATCGTTTTCGATTGGAACTATTGTAGAGTAATTTCTTCTTGGTAAATATTGAGAATCGACTTGTGTATTATCATAACCCAAGTCAATATCTTTTTTAAAAATTGGCACCATATCCTCGTCAGTGCAATCTCCAAATGAATGGACATTATTCCTTTGGCAATTAAATAACATCTTAGGTACCGCTGGTGGTGGAGGAACATTAACAATGGCTGATGAGATCAAATTGATCATTAAATATGGATCATGTTGTGGAATAGAAGAGATCTTGGAATCCTTTGCTTGAAATCTACCAACTGCGCACAAATGAACATCTCCACTTAAAATTGTTATTCTAACTCCATTGTTTGCTTGGAATAGCTGAAGTCTTTGTAAAAATTTGTTTCTTTCGGCTTTGTGATTATCTGAGCACCAATGATCGTTTAAATCGTCCAAGATTTCAACTTCCCCATCAAATACTTGAAAGATACCCCCACCGAGGTTCCAACTTTGTAAAAACCCGCCAATAGTTTTAGTTACTTGATGTGAAAGCAAAGTTTCTAAAAAGACCAATCTTGGGTACATAATTGGGACACCCAATAGTAGCAAAATGTGTTTAATTTCACCATTTGATTGATTAATCTCATATTGCAATCTTTCGAAAATCAAATCATAAGTATCCTGGAAAACAATTTTTTCAATAGTTCTTTCCGTTCTGCAATCCAAACCTAAAACCGCAATTTTCTTACCCAAACGAACATAAACGGAGTGGGAATATTGATGAATATAAGGACCGATTTTTCTCCCAATGATCCAACTACTTTCTGTATGCAATTGTTCCATTGGGGAAGTATGGTGTTGAAAGATTAGATAATATTTGTAAGCGCTTTCGCCTAAACCTCTAAACATAGGAGAACCATTGGTTTGGGTATTATATGAACCAAAGCCGTCGATAATATCATGGTCATCAAAGATATTGACTGATGGAATAGAGGACATTGCCTTTGGGAATAACTTGATCCAGGTCGGATCTTTAGTACCATAAAGAAAACCATCACCAAACCAATCCAAATAATGTTCCAAATAAAACTGATTGAAGGATTCCAAATCTTCCTGGCCCATGATTTTTTCTTTACGCTCTTGGGTATCAGCTTCAAGGTAGCTTTTATACAATGCGTTTTTTTCTTTAACTGCATCACAATAAATTTGATCACCACCACCAATCATTACGTGGTAGTGTAAAGACTGATGTTTTTTGAGCAAATCATACCATAGGGTGCCTTTGTAAGTGGAGGTATCAGTTTTGAATGAAAAACCATTACAAGAGAAAGATAAGATGTTCATTGATTGATTAATGTTTGGAAGGAAAAATTCATATTCCGGTTTAGTTTGGCCATTGATGAAATATTTACATTTTTGTTGAAAATCCATTAGATTTAAATTAATCTCATATCTCCAGAATAAGAGATTTTTCTCTTGGTAGAACAAAGTTGAAGGAAAAGAACCAGTTAAAACTTCAATATCACTAGCATAGGCAGAATTTTGTGGAGGATATAAAGGACCTAAATTGAAATTGACTTCGGGAGGCATGGAGGAATAACCTTCAGTGGTTGAGAATTCTGTTGACGTAACAATTAACATTGAAGCTCTGTAGCTGGATGAATTATTTTCTAGAGTACCCAATAGTCTTAAAATTGGGCCACACCTTAAATCAATTGGTGGACAGCCAATTGATTGGACCTTGAAAGCTGGATGAACATCGTTTGAAACTGAGTATTCTTCATAATACGCTAGGTTTTCATCTAGTGGTCTAAACCACTCAACTTTGGGGATCCATGTAGCAGACATGTTATGAGAATAAAAATATACGAGATAAGGGAATAATTTGTTGATGGAGCAAGCAAGTCAAAAATTAAAAGCAGGGAACTAGGGACAACAGAAAGATAGCAGTCTAGAATAATCTTGTGTGAAGATCAAATAGAAACCTGGATGAAACTGGCAAAAATGATCTTGGATAATACAGAGTGATCTCAGATAATTCAGAATAATCACACTGACTCACAATCAACACTAGAAAGAGCACTACTGTATTTCCTGGTGAGAAAGAAAAAGATAAGAAAAAAAAGATAAAAAGAAGGAAAAGTTGCTGTTAAATAGAAGCCAGAGGTACAGTAATGCCAATTGAGTTCAACTCTAAACAGCACGATGATTACATATGAAATGAAATTATTGGGTGATAAAACTGGCTAATTTCTCTTTTCTCTCGTTTTTCTTTCCCACTCTTGCACAGGAGCTGATAAAGCGCAACCATTGCTATGGCCGCAACATGGCTATGTATAGAACTGCACAGAACGCTGGGTCAAATGTGTTTTCCGTCTCTGTGAATCCGCTCTGGCCGCTTAAGACCAGCACTGTGGGTGTAGTGTTTAGCACGTGCTTGGAAGATTCCAGAAGAAAGTCGCGGGTATTGTGCACGTGTCACTGCGTGGCGAAATTCTGGAGGAGAGACAAAAGAGAACTGCACTGAATTCGCTTTTTGGGCTGCTCAGCTTCAGCTTCAGGAGAATCAGCTACTATCGACATGTCTGACACTATTGATATAATAATCAAGTATGTACGAGCCACTGTGAATGCTGTGTTACTGTTTGTGTGCAATTGTTACTAACTCTCTCGCCCTTTTGGTTTTTCTCTTCTGCTAGATCTGCTGAAAAGAAGTATAATATTAGTGTTCCATCAAGCACTCTGATTTTGGATTTCAAGAAACACATTGAAACTAAAAGCTCGATACCTTCCAATCGCCAGCGTTTGATTTATTCTGGAAGAGTCTTGAAAGATAAGGAGACTTTGGCGTTCTATAAAGTGCAATCTGGCCATACGATTCATCTTGTCAAAGGCGCTGCAAAACCTTCTCTCGGAAATGCAAACACCCTGGCTAACAGTTCTAACCAGTCAACCTCGTCAACTCCCAATTCATCCACCAACAATGCCAGCTCTAACAACAATATACCTTCTTCGACTAACATGGCTACGGGCACCGGAGCTTTTAATCCATTGGCTGATATAACCGGCGCCAGATTTGCAGGTTATGGCCCACAATTCTCGCCACAGAACATTTTGCATCAAATGAACTCAATGGGTTTATCAAATGCAAGTGGAGAAATGCCCTCTGATGAACAAATGGAAAGAACAATGAATAACCCAATGTTTCAAGAAGGGATGAGATCAATGCTCAGAGATCCTCAAATGATTGATTATTTGATTGAGCAATCTCCACAACTAAGAGCAATGGGTCCAATGGTCAGACAAATGTTGCAATCCGAACAATTTAGAGAAATGATGACCAACCCTCAAATGATGAGAAATGCAATGGAAATGCAGAGATCAATGCAACCCGGCGGTGCTGGTCCCGGTCCTGTCAATCCTTTTGGCTTCAATTCACCAACTGCTCCATCTCCAACATCTGCTTTTCCTGCTCCAGGCGTACCTAGTTCTCAAACTAATAGTGGCGATTCCACAATTGCCAATGCTGGAAGTAATACTACCACCAATGATAGCAACAATAATAGTTCTACTACTACGAGCAGTAATACCGCTAATAGTGCTGCCAACCCCACATTTCCACCATTATTTTCTCCATGGGCAATGTTTCCTCCTTTGAACTCAAATAATCCTGCTAGTCCAACTCCAAATCCCGCTTCAAACCAGTTTATGGATCAATTCTTAAGCATGATGCAACAGCAAGATGCCAACCCAGCCACTGCTCCTCCGGTTGATACTAGGCCACCTGAGGAAAGATATGAATCTCAGTTGCGTCAATTGAATGACATGGGATTTTTTGAATTTGATAGAAACATCGCCGCATTAAGAAGGAGCGGTGGAAGCGTTCAAGGTGCAGTAGAATATTTATTAAATGGAGATGTCTAAAATAAAAACTTCATTATTATACAAATTTTCTAGTTTTTTTTCATTTTTTTCAATTTTTCTTTCAATTTTTTTCCATTTTTGTTTTTTTTTGTTTTTTTTAGATCTATACTCATCTGGTTTTATTTAATCATTTACAGTTTCTCTTATTCCCTAATAATTTTTTAATTTAATAAAATTTCACCTAGTCAGAACCACTTCAAAGGCGTGATAGAACGTTATCCTACAAAATCAATTGGTAATGTTTTACTGATCATTGCACCACTTCTCATACGGGAACACGAAGGTTAAACCCTTAGAAATATGAAAATATTTCAGAAAAAGTGCTGCACCCAAGATCAATAAATCTTCCAAAGAAGATTAATCTTCTGTTGACTAGAACATAAAGTATAACTATATCCACCATTTCATGGATCCGACCAAACGATCTAACCTCGTGGGAATGCTTTAATGTTATAATCAACAGTGAATTTAGAAATAAGGAAAAAAAAAAAGAAGGGAAGAAAAAACACAAACGAAAAAAATCGTTTTTATCTCTTTCCGAAGTTAGCCCCGGGTAACGAGGACCGAAACTGTTTTTTTCAGGTCTGAGTGCCGGCTTGTTCACGTGGTCGATTTTTTCAGTAATTTTTCATTTGCCTAAATTGAGCTCGTTCCATTGAGAACATCTTCAGGAGCCTGTATTTATCGAATACACTGGATCTGTTGATCTCTTGGAGCAGTGGGCATTATATGACACCGAAAATATACCTGTGCTGGATATGTTGAGATCTGTGTTGTCGACAAGTATGTTTGCACTGTGTTTATCTTGCTCAAATTCTCGGCTTCTGTTTTACTAACTCGATTTCAAAGAGCTTTGCTTCAAGCCAATTGTAGCTTCCACCATAAAGTTCAGAAACTTTTCTGCTCTTTCCTATCGATTTAAGGACGCTAAAATACCCAAAGGCCAGCAAGGATTTGATTCGGAAAATATTGAGAGTCTGGAGAGTCTGGGTGACCACAACCCAAATGTGAATTCACAATTCAATGGCGAGCCTATTGATATTAATAAAATTTTTTCACTCGAAAATGAAGTATTTGGTGATTATAAAAAAATAAAAGAGTTTGAAGAGCTAGACACATTTTTATCTGATCCGAAAATATTATTGGCTCTAAACGACAAGTCTAAAGTCACACTTTCTAAAACAGATCCAAACAAAGATGAGAAGAAAAAAAGAGTTAAGATTAGTCAAAAAGAAGATCAAGAGAATACTGAAGACATTGAAACTAAAGAAAATGTTGAAACTCAAGAAATTACTGGAGAGACAACTGAAACAAGTGAGGACTTTGATAAAGAACAAAATACTTATGAGGGGCTCGTTTCCAATCCAACTGATAGCACATTTCATTTATCACTTCATGAAGTTGAGAATAAAATTTTGGAATCAGTTGAGTCTTCTGTTAAGAAATTCAATGAAATACCTTCAAATAAATTGGATGAATATTATGAAAGTTTACTAAACTATAACAAATCGTTTAAAGAAAAGACATTGGATCAAGTCAAGTCAAATTTGGAAAAGTCTTTACAAGAAAATCCAGCATTGAATCAAGATAAATTTATTAATGATAATTTCAATGAAATTTTAAATAAAACTGATCCAAAGATTAAAAAGTTAATTTTTGATGAAAAATCATTAGATCTAATGAAGGATGAATTATCTGGATTAATTAATCATGTTTTAGAAACCGAAGAAGAAATTTCGAAAAAAAAATTGCTTGATGATATTTCAAAGAAAAAGAAAAAAATAAACAGTAGCTTATCAAGTAATGCCGCTGAAATCTCCAAAGATCCAATGGATGAATTAGTTGATGATTTAACCAATGTCTATTTGGATTTAGACGTTGAAAAAGAAAATATTATAAATGATGAAAACTTATCTTATTTGAAAAAATTCCCAAACTTGAAATTTTCCGGAAAAGATGAATCATACTCTGACTCCGAAATATATTTGAGAAACTTGCATTTTTATAAAAAGAATTTAAATTTAGGCTCATCATTTGATGGAAATACGTATTTCCCACACAATGATTTAAATATTAGAAAAACCAATCAAACGAGTTTATCTATCAATACGTTATTGGCTTGTGGGGCACATTTAGGACAGTCAAAGGCATTATTTAGATCATCAACACAGCCATTTATTTATGGGGTTTATAAGGGTCTTCATATTATTGATTTAAATAAAACCATATCATACCTCAAGAGAGCTTGTAAGGTTATTCAAGGTGTTGTTCAAAACAATGGATTGGTGTTATTTGTTGGTACGAGAGATGGACAGGAAAAGGCATTAAAAAATGCAGCTTCTATTGTTAATGGATATTATGTTTCATCGCGTTGGATTCCAGGTACGTTGACAAATGCAACTGAGACTTCGTTATCACCAAAAAAGACGATAATTGATCCATTGAATAAGATTGTTAGTGAAAATGTGAATGAAACTGAGACTAATAGTATAACCAAGCCTGATTTAATTGTTGTTTTGAATATGCTTGAAAATGAAGTTGTATTGCAAGAAGCGATGAGATGTAATATTCCTACAATTGGAATTGTTGATACTGATTGCAATCCAAGTCTCGTTACATATCCAATACCAGCCAACGATGATAGTATAAGATGCACAAATGTTATTGCAACGATTTTGGCGTCAGCAGGATATAGAGGAAAACAAAAGAGATATGAGAATTATTCAACAATAAACAGTGGTAGTGCCGATGCATCATCATTGTTAGTTGAAGATTAGAATTGAAGTATCGTAAGTATTGTAAGTGTTGCAATTATAATGGTGATATGGTGATTGTTGATTGATTTTTCATGTATATAAAATTAGTAATTATCTAGTTAATTTAAGAGTTTTCTTTGTTTTCTTTGTTTTTTTTGTTTTTTTTTTTGTTTTTTTTACTTTTTACTTTTTATTTTTGTTTTCTTGTTTCTCGTATTTGAACTTTAAATGAAAAGGTCTTTTTTTAGTTTAAATGCAAGACAAGATATCGGATTATAATTATATAAAAGAGAAGAAAGTTGTTAAATAAGATAAGGAAAAAGGGAAAACATCAACAGTAAAAGGCAAAAGGTAAAAGGTAAAAGGCAAAAGGCAAAAGGCAAAAGGTAGAGATATAGAGTACGATAATTGAAACGATCAAGTCAATGAAAATTAACAAAAGAGAAACAATAAAGAGAAATTGATGAAAATTGTGAACAAGACAAATATAAAAGCAAAAGAAAAGAGGAAAAAACAACACGAAGGAAAACAGATCAAAAAGTGAAAAAAAGATAAGTGAAAAAATGAAATTTAATAAAGATTTAGTAGAGATATATAGATGATGAAGTGAGATTGAGAGAGACAAGGTTTGATTTTGATTTTGATTTTGATTTTTATTTAATTCATGGGGGAGTAATTTCGGATTCATTTTTATAGGCATCGATGTTTAATCTCCAGTGTTTAGAATGAGCATTTGGATCATCTTCTTTATCACCGATTAGAGTACCAGAGGGGACGTCATTTTTGGATAGGTTGGCTAGAGTTGAGAGGATGGTAAAGGGGTCGGATTTTTGGCCTAAAGCCGGTAATTCTTTTCCAGATAAGTCGATTTCAGTGAACCATCTGTTTTTCCAGGGGGTTTTGTTTTCAATTTCTATTTTTCTTAATTCTCTTTGGTCGTTTTCCAATTTTGATTTTTTGTTGTGGATTAAATCGTAGTCGCCGGATTTGATAGCTTCAGCGACATCTAACCAAGCCTTTCTTGATTCTAGAGGATGTTGAGCTTCAATTGGTTTGACAGAGAGAATTTCTGGTTTAATCAAGTTTGCGTCGTAGAATAATTTTTTTGCGGAAGAGTTGTATTTGTTGATGTAAGATTTTTCAGACCATTGACCTTGGATTGTGTATAAGATTTTTTCGGAGGATTTCTTTTTAGGGTTGATGTTGGCGCTGTTGTTTTTTTTGATTTTTGCTTTGAAACTGTTTTTCTTTCCAGAAAAGTAGCCCCTGCCGGAGTATTCTATAGTGGACAAGTAACCCGAGGAGGATTGAATGTATGATTTACCATCTAGTTCAACAAAGGGAGAAGCAGCTAGTAAACCTTCTATGTGGAGGCCAGGAAGAGTTATCAAGTATGAATCGTTTGAGTTTTTGTATTGGAGAATAGCATGGCCAAACTGTTTGACGGATAGAGTATAGGTGTAGATTGAAGCTTTGATTCTGTTGTAGCCTTGCAAGGTTGTGTTGTGTTTTTCATTGATGATTGCGTAGGAAGTTATAGGAGGGTGGTGGGAGACCTGTTCACTGAGCAAGATAGTTTCACCCAAGTCTTTTGAGTCCTTTGGGTCTTTTGAAACACTGGACCATTTACCCGTAAACAATTCACCTAGGAATGGGTTCAAAGGTTTCTTTTCAGAACCCATTGATTCGTTTCTTGAGCAATACTGGGATTTCAAAGTGGCAATAAACCATTTGGTTACAGCTAGAATTTTTTTAACGTCGATGTTATCTTCGTCGGCTTCATAGTCGTCATCATCATCGTCTTCGTCGTTCCCAGATTGGGTCTTGGGGTCGTTGGATATGAAATTAGGAGCCAATAGCAAGTTTGGGTGTTCAGCCCAGTATTGAGAATACTCAACAAGAGAAACGGGGGACAAAATGAAAGGTGGAGCTGTCAATGAAGCTAAATCACCATTGTAGGAGGTAATTGATTTCAAAAAGGAGGTCCAGGAAGCAGCAGAAGCCATTGTGAAGCAGATAAGAAGAGCAAAGAGCAGGAAATGGGCAGTGGATAGCTGGAAAGCTGGAAGGCTGGAAAGTGGAAGCAAAAAGGTTCGGAAGAGCGTCGGAAGGTGTTGCAGAAGAGCCAGCAGAAAATCGCGAATTGGAGCAGAAGGAGAGGAAGGATGGGAAGCTGGAGCTGCTGCGTGGGCAATATTTATACTCCTCCGCCGCGGCAGAGCCGTCGTGCCGGCGTGGCGGGCGCGTGTCGTAGAGCTTGACGTGCTCGTACGCGTCGTATACGCAGCTGAGAATGCGTGCGCTGGCTGAACGACCGGCCGGTATGCCCTTACCCGCCGTCTCTGACCTCGGCCGCGCTGCAGCAGACGGGCGTGTGTCGCTGCGGAGCCGCGTTGAAGCCGCTGCGCTGGTTCTTTGCCAGTTGCTCACGTGCTTATGCTGTTTTTGCCATTCCCTAATTCAAACACTGATATAATCAGTTCGGCGCCTGCATGTGACTTATTGTGCATTAGAAGTAATCGCTGATATTGTTTCTCTAGTCAAAATGCAATAAATCACATTGCGCCTTCAAGATACAAACATATTTCAAGTCAGGCTGAGTCAGCTCAAGTCAGCTCGAACCAAATCACCAGCTTTATCTCAACAGACCCTCTCACGATGTCTGGTGATCTGGCAGCACACGTCCTCTCCCAACTATTGCTCCTCTACCTCCACCATTTCGACAACCGCCAGTACTTTGACTATCTTTGTGTTCTATCCAACAACGCCACTTTCAATGGTGCTTTGAACTACAAGCTCACTGATGCTGCTGCTCTTCACAGAGGCAAGAACTGTGTGTTTCTCTTCTTCTTGAACGACTTCTGGAACATTATTGTTGTCGACAAGTCTCAACAATTCATCTTGATCCTAAACTTCACCGCTCTTTATCCCAAGACTGTACTCGATCATTTGTTCAATGGCCACTCTGCTCACTCAATTCAGCTTTTAAGTATACTAAACGTCGTATATAGTCAGGAATTCTCCCCTCCAAACCACCTAGATCAATCTCTTGACTCTGATAGCTCAGGTGGTTTCATAATCAAGTTATTCAATTTCAACTCGCCCACTAAAAATTACTTTAAAAATATCTACTTTTTTTTGAAAAATTTATACTTAATCTCTATCGCCGACTCCATCGTCAATATCTACTTCAAAAGAATCTCCTCCATTTCCAACTTGATCGATTTTATCAACTTGAATATCTTAACAAAAAACTTGCTCTTATTGCTCCCAACAAATGATTTTATTGATATTGACGATGAAAATATAGATGACAATGATGATTATGTTGACAATGCTGATGATGCTGACACTAATTCAAATAAAAAGATTAACGACTTGATCATACCCAAAAATTCAAAGATATACTCCGATTTCGATCAGGTTCCTCTAACAATAAATCAAACCCATACCCCGATCTTCATCAGTTTCAACCTACTAAACTTCTTGAACCAAAATTCATCTTTCTCAACTCAAAACTACTCTGACATCTTTAACCCTTACCAATCCGATTTCTTTTCTTCTTCTCTCAAAACCGACCAATTTCTTATAATAAATCTATTCAAATCAAATCTAAACACTTCCTTTTTCAACCAATTCTTTATCAAATTCTTATCCAAGCAAATCACCACATCCACCGTCTCTCATCACTTTTCAAATTTCAAATCTGACTTCAACTCGATCCACGATGTCAACAACACCTCCTCTTCAACCTACTTGGAACTCTTTAAAAAATTTAAATTTCTAAAATTCATCAACATCCTAACTCAATTGAAAACAAAAAATTCAACTTTGTTTTACTCCCTGCTGTTTCAAAAAAATGGTATATTTCCCTTTCTAACTTTGAATCTACGCAACTTTTCTTCTTCAATTCAAAACTTGAAATACAAGAAAAAAAGAAAAACAACATCTTACCTACCCAACATCGATTACCATGATTCTGATAACGCTCCCATTTCATCCAGAAAAAGAACAAGAACACAAACAAGAAGAAATAGAAATCACTCATTCTCAGATATTGCTGAATCAAGCATCATCATCTTAAGCGATAGCAGCGACTCCAATTCGGATTCGGATCCTAATTCGAATTCGAATTCCAATCCCAATTCAAAAAAAGTTAAATCTAATCCTAAAACTCTACCCTATACTCAAAACTACAACATAATTAAAATTAATAAAATCGATAGAATTAACAAATACAATCAAATTAACGAAAAATACGTGTCTGGTAGAACTGAAAAAAATCAAAATTTAGAAACAGAATCAAAAGAAAACATTCAATCATCCAAAGAAAACATTCAATCATCCGAAGAAAAGAGTAAAACCTCTCAAATTGAAAATCAATCGGTTGAAATTATAGAGTTAGATGACGATACTGACGATCACGACGATCACGACAACACTGAAAATGATGGCACCGCTGAAAACATCGAAATTCTAAATATCACTCATCACACACAAAATAAGGTAGAAGATAACAAAAATTCGGACCCTACAATTTCGAAAATTAAAATTGAAGAACCAATTGATCAATCAGAAATTAAAGAATCAACTCCAATAAATTCTCTTGATAATGAAAAAATCACAGAAAATAAAAAAATCACAGAAAATCAGAAAATCATAGAAAATGACAAATGCTTTTCAAACGAAAATTCTCTAATATCCGATTCACAAGATCCTCAACATAAAAACCGGGCTGATTTATCTCAAGACTTAATAAATACCACTATTGTCAATCATATTCCAGAAAAAGTACAGAAAAAAGTACGGGAAACAGTACAGGAAACAATACAAGAAACAGGAAAAGAAACAGGAAAAGAAACAGGAAAAGAAACAATACAAGAAACAGCAAAAGAAAAACCAGAACAACGAACTCAAAAAACTCAAGAGATAATTCAAGAACTAGTTCAAGTATTACCCCAAGAAGAAAACCAAGAAGAAAACCAAGAAGAAAACCAAGAAGAAAACCAAGAAGAAAACCAAGAAGAAAACCAAGAAGAAAACCAAGAAGAAAACCAAGAAGAAAACCGAGAACAGACTCTAGAAAAAGTCGAAGAAAAAGTTCGAGAAGTTCAAGAAAAAGTCGAAGAAGTTCAAGAAAAAGTGCAAAAAAAAGAACAAAAGGAGATACTAGAAGAAATTCAAGAGACAATTCAAAAGACGATTAATGAAAAAATTCAAGAAACAATTCAAGAAATAAAAGAAAACATTCCAAAGGAAATTCAAGAAGAAGTACAAGAGAAAATTCAACAGGATATTCAAAAAAATAGTGAAAACAAATCTGAAGAAAAATTAAGCGAAGCATTTAACAGTAGAGTAACACTTGCAGTAGAAAACAAAGTTGATAACCAATTTGATAATGAAGCTTATAATAAATCAGTGGAGAATTTAAAAAAATTTGATAACAAAATTAACAATAAAGTCAAGGAAATTATTGGAAATCGTAATCCAGAGAAAGTTGGCTCAAAAAGTAAAAATTGCCAGAAAGATAAAATTCAAGATATGGTGGACAATACCCAGAATAATGCTTGTAGTGAATTATACAATGGCATAAAGGAGAACATTTTAATAGAAATAAAAAAAACACTTCAAAATGAAACAAAAGAAAAAACGCAGCAAAGTGTATTGAAAAACAATTCAGAACAACATGAAAATGAAAAAGTGGGTAATTTAAAGGGTTATCGTAAGGATGAGATTCAAATTGGAAATACGGATTACGCCCAAAGACAGGTTGAAGTTCAAAAGCAGACACGGGTTAATTTGCAAGATGAAATCCCAAAGCAAAAACCAACAAATTCTCAAAATAAAACCAAAAATTTGAATTTAGATAAAACCCCCAAGCAGGTACTCAGTAAGTTTTTTCAATCAAATAGTCAAAATATCAAAGAAATAAGTCCATCCCAAGAGCACAAAGATGTTATTGAGATAAATAAAAACTCTTCTCAGCTGAACTGTGTTTTGTTGGATCCAAGACTAACGATTCAAACAAATCAGGGGGTATTGAACAAATTATCTAATGTTCAGAGCCCTCCTAAATTTCCTTTCAACAATGGTGGCTATAAAACAAAACAATATAGTTTTTACCCTAGTACTAACAATATAAACTTAGCAAATATCTTCATCCCAAAACCAGTTGTAACTGAAGAAAATGTTGACAAGGTTGCAGTTCTCAAAAAAAGAATTATGGATGCTCACAAAGAAGACCAAGAGAAAAGAGAAGAATATAACATCATCTTAACTCTGTTCAACCAGCTATACAAGGAAGTTTCTGATAAAGAAAAATCTTTAAAAATGTTGAAAGAAGAATATCAAAAGAGAAATGATGCTTTAGATGCTTCTAACAATATCAAACTTGAGACGCTAAAAAGTCAATGTGAGATTAAACAATTGCACCATATTTATGAAATTGACGCATTGAAACATACCTTGGACCTAAAGAAGATGCTACTTCAAAAAGAACATGGGAGGAAATAAGAACATGTAGTATTTTGTTCGAGTTTTTAGTATGAAAACTTATAAGGTTATAATAATTTTTTATCATTACAAGTGACAAGTAGAGTGTTAGAATAATCTAGAATTGAAAACTACACAAGTTATCAAAATATTGTTAAAAGATTAAAGTTTCTTAGATGATATAATTTAACAAAAATTTAACTGAAAAACGTAGAAAATAAACATAAAAAGAAAATGAAAATAAAGTAAAATAAAAAAGGTGGAAGAAAATAAAAACAAAAAAAAAAAAAAAAATGAATAATATTGAGGATAAAATATGGCACAAACTGTTGGTTTCATTAGAAGACTAAATATACATGAGGTTAAACAAAATAAAAGATAAACAAAAAACAGAAAAATGAAATTAATATAATTGTGAAGTCCAAGAATAAGTTCAATAAAATTAAAAAAATGAAATCATACTGCACAAAAGCAAAAAAAAATGTTAATGAAACTTTATATCAAAATAAAACAGCGTTTAAATAAATATCTGTAGAATAAAATTAATCAACATTTTCCATTTCCTCACCAGTTTCTTCAATTATTACATCTATGAGTTGTTCATGCTGGGCATCAGTTAGATTCATATAATTCATAGTACAATCGTCATCTTCATTGTCACTAAGTTGTTCGTTAGTAGAAGTTATTGTTTTTTTTCCTGATAATACTTGTTTTTCTCTTTCGATTCTCATTTTAACAGCCAATCTGCAATTTTCCAAAATGGATATTTTCTCTTCTAAAGGTAGATCATACTCAGGATTATTCAACCAACTAAATGTTACTTTTGATTTATTTTTTTATTTTTTTCTTAAGGCACAGAGTCCTTGTGTGAATATACCACCTCCCAAAGAGTTGTGGGTATTAGTTAAATTTCTTTTTATTAGATAATCTGTTAGATTTCTGGTAGGAACTTTTTGTAGCATATTGTTGCTTAAAACATTAGAATTGCCATCAAGTAAGTTGTCAGTAGCTTGTGATATATTTGAGGCCACACTTGCCACAGATAGATCATCGGCAAAATCTTCGTCCTCTGAATCTAATTTTGTAGAATTATAGTAGGAATCTAATTTGAATAACGTCAATGATTGTCTCTTTCTCAATGTTGCACTTGAATTTAGGTGTGTTCTAGGTTTTGAGGAAGTGGGAGAAGTTGGAATACCGCCAAAAGAATAGCCACCAGTTGAATTTGTAACCATGGATGAACGAGCTGGACTTGTATCTCTTGTAAAATTTAGATTCAAAATTCTGGTTTTTGGTAGAATTATTGCCAGAGATTCCAATCCAGGAAGAGTATTAGCTCTTGGGATCATTGTTAAACCATTTTTAGAAATTGGCCTCATGGGACTTTTGCTTCTCTGTCTAACAGGACTTTTGCTACTGGCTCTCAAATAATTTGAAGATGGAGCAAGGGATTGATGAAAATCTAAGCGAAGACTGTTTTGGTTTTTTATAGATGAATATGACGTTGAACTATTGCTGACTGAACCTAAAACACTCGGGGGTCTTTTATTTACAAGCAGGTGGGTTTTAGGTATGTTAGTTGAAGTTAAAATTGTATTTGATAAAGAGTAATCAGAATTGAGATTTGAAATTGATCGAGCTTTAGATAATGTTTTCCTGGCAGTTTCTGAATTGAAAGTAACGGTATTTGAGGCATTGAATAGTGGTTTATTTGGTCTAAATCCCATGCTGGATTTCGATTTTCTATGAGTTAGAATTTTATTTGTTACATCATGTTCAGACAGTGTTTTATCCTTTAAAAAAAGATCTGAAGAAGAGGGTATAGAGGAAGTTGAACTTATTAAAGCCGAACTAGGGTTTGATGATAAAACCGAGGTATCGGCAGTGTCAACACTTGAAATAGAAAGATGTTTGAATTTTTTCTGAAAAGCATTGCAGGAATGTAGAGGAGAGTCAGTTAATAGAGAAGAGTCGGATAAAATTGGGATTGGAGCAGGAATTTTCGAATTTCTTCTGCTTGAACTTGGCGTTGATGTTAAATCAAATGGATAGGATGGAATTTTAAATTCTTTTATACTTGATGTCGAAGCACTTTTGAAATGTTGAATTTTATTATTTACCAGTTCTGTGGATGTAATTGAATTTTTAGCAATTTTAGAATTTGATAAACTGTTTGAAAAATCTTCAGGCAAATTCTTAGTAGTTGGAGAGTGAAGCACCAAATTTTCTATTGGTAAAACGGTTGGACTTTTTTTAATTGCCGATTTAACAAACTGATTGGAAAATCTTTTTCCGGATGAAGTTGAATAGATAGATAAAGAATTTGTATGTACCATTGGAGGTGCCGACTTGAGATTACTAAAGCGAGGTTTTGGAGAAGAAATTGAAGATTTTATAGTTGAAGAAGAAGTGTTTTTCGAATCAACAAGATCGGGTGATTTTATATCATCAGAATCCTTTTTAGAATAATGAAATTCTCTTAGTTTTGCTCTTGAAGCGCGACGAATTGAATTTACTGAGTCCTTTCTGGACCTTGATGCTGAGGCCGATGTTGGACGAGCGTAGTGTGGAATATTTGAATAATCGTCTTTGGAATCATGAGAGGAGATGAAAGCTCTTTGGGAACCACCACAATAATCCTCTTCGATGGGAGCGGGATTTAGTAGGTGATTAAAGGTATCATCAGTTATTACTGTATAATCTGTTTCGTTGTAATATTCAGTATCGTTATAGGAATTATTAATTGTGATGACATCGTTTTCATTAGTGTAGTTTAATTTTAGAGGGTCGTTTATATTAAAATTCTGCATGCTGTTATTTGAAACTAGATTCAAACTATCGGATACATTTTCTATAGTATTTTGTAGTAGGTTGTTTTGAAATTTTTGTTTTTGGGCCAATAAATCCGATTGTTGTTTTGCATTCCATAGGGAGACTTTAAAGATTCTTTCAACCTGAACATGGAAAGCCAATCTTTCTAAATAGCCCTTGATGATTTTGTATCTGTCATCTTTGTTAACAAAGTTTCTGTTTTCAGATTGGATTATTTTCCATTGTTTATTATAAGAGTGTTTGACTAAGATTCTTTTGATTTTTTTTTCTATTGGGTGTTCGATATAGAAATTTGATTTATTGACCAAGACATGTAGATAATTGTCCAAAGTTGAAGAGGCGTTTAATATTGAGAATTTGAAGGTTCTATTTATTTTTTTCAATGTTTCATTTTCATTGGGATTTGTGTTTAGTTGATCATTAGTTTTGTTAATTGCATTCCTATTGTGATTATTTTCATCGTTGTTGTCTTCGTCGTCTTCGTCGTCTTCGTCTTCGTCGTCCTTGTCCTCGTCTTCATCTTCATCTTCATCTTCATCATCTTCGCTATCTGTGTCGTCTTCTGTTTCATCGATATTGTCAGCTTCAAATAGATGGTTTAAATTTTGGATGTGGTCTTTAGTATCTGTTGATTGTAATAAAGGGGGCAATCTTGACAAATTTTTAGGATGATTTGATAGTATTAGTAAGGAGCGAAATTTATTTTTTGACCAGTCAATGAGAATTCGATGTTTATCGTTGATTAAGATTCTTTCGAATTCAGTTCTGTTATAGAGTATGTCTAATTTTAGTTCATCGTCATTTGACAATTTTTTATTTATGAGGTTGTTGTAGTTGTTATTGATGGGATTATTTAAGGAGTTGTTGTTTTTGTTGTTGTTGTTGTTGTTGTTAGTGTTGTTATTGATATTGATATTGATAGTATTGGCGGCGTTATTAGTAATGGCGGCATTATTAGTGGCAGTTAGGTTACTTTGAATTGAAGAGTCTATTCCAGTTAGTTTATCAAGAGTTAGTTTGTCGTGGTCGATATTGGATCTTAATATAGGAGAAGAGTTTGCAAAATGGAAGGAGTTTGAGGAGTTTGAAGAGTGGGAGGAGTGGGAGGAGTGAGATGAATGAGAGGAATGAGATGAATGAGAGGAATGAGAAGAATGAGATGAGTGAGAAGAACGAGAGGATATAGGAGAATGAGATAGGTTGTTAGAGGTTGGGTCAGGAATTCTGTAAATGCCATTTTCATCAGCTAGGAAGTTTGGTAGATTGTAGATTTCTAGTCTTTTGAACATGTATGATAAGGCTCTAATTTGAGAATCTATATCGTCTTCATTTTCACCTTGGATATAAGAAGGAATCTTTTGAGAGGATTGGGATTGGGAGGAGTAGGTGCCAGATAAAGGCCATAGACTCCCAAGAAAACGATTCATTTAATAGTGGTAGTTAGAGGGAGTTATGGGGGAGAGAGGAGAGAGGAGAGATTAGATAAGAAGTGGGATATTCTTTTTATTGAGTGGGATATTATTGGTATAGGTGATTAAACATAATATTTGGAGATAGAATCAAGATCAAGATCAAGATCAAGATCGAGGTGAAGATATAGGCAGGAGAGAGATAAAGATTGCAATGGTGATTGTGATGATGATAATAAAGAAATTGCTGGTTATCTTAAATTATAAATAAGACAGGGTATAATAAGTTGAAAAGGACTAGATAATGAATATTTTTAAATTTAGATGAGGGAAATGAAAGAATTTGAAGTGGTTTGAAGGTAATTTGGAAGTAATTTGGAAATAATTTGGAAATAATTGATGGTTTGAATAAAATTGAGAATGGATATAAAGGAAGTATGGTAATTTTGGATTAATGTTTAGGTAATAGAATGAGGTGAACGAGGTAAATGAGGTGAATGAAGTGAAGAAGATTGATGATTTACAAAAGAATGAAGTGATGACTTGATTAGTGATATTGGATTTATTTTATTTTGCTAGAAAAAAAATAAATTATTTGGGATTGAATTTAAATTGTTGACAAGTTATGTTGAGATTATTGAGATTATTGATATTGGTGTAATTAACAGAAGAAAAATAATTGAAAATTGAAAGACAAGAGTATACAAGTGTGAGGTAGTATAGTATAGTGTGAGTGTAGGAAATTGAGATGGTTAAGATGGTTAAGATGGTTAAGATGGTTAAGATGGTTGAATTGAAGAAAAGGTGATGATGGAGAGTAGGAATAAGAATAATAAGAGTAGGAATAAGAATAAGAGTATGAGTGTGAGTATGAATTTGAATTTGAATTTAATATTTAGTATTTAATATTTAATATTTAATATTTAATTTAATATTTAATTGGAATCAAGAATTGGAATATTGAGTAAGTGGTATGAAAGAATTTGGAATTTTTTAATTTTTTAATTTTCTAATTTCTTAATTTCTCAATTTCTCAATTTCTCAATTTTTTAGTTTTTTTTTAGTTTAAATCTTTATTTTACCTTTTTTTGTTCTGTTCTCTGTTTCCAGTATTTTTGGCAAAAGAATGAAGAGATACAATTTCAGGTATTATCAAAATCGAGGCTAATGAAAGAAAAGAAAAGAAGAATAGTGGGCAGAAAGGTGGATGAAATTTAGTAGAGTTAAATTAAAATCGAGCTGGTGGAGGATGGGAATGAAAGAAATGGAATTCAAGAGAAGATAAATGGAGATAATTGAGAGAATATATGATCTCGACTGTTTGTTTTTGTTTCAAAGACAGGTTTCCTTGTTGAGTAGGAATATGGAATAAAGATAGGGAAGATAAAAACAGAGAATTGCAAACTATGCAAACTACAATGGCAACAGAAAAGCGATTATCGAACAGAAAGATAGTGGATGAGAGTTGAAAGAAAGTGAGGAAAACGTTAAAAGAATATCAGCGAATAAACACAGCAGATTATTCTGTAAAGAGTCAGACAAGTTTCCCATGGTCACTACAGTGGAAATGGAGCTGTGGAGCAGGCTGGAGAGCGGTTCGTCCAGCATCTTTACTATCATCTTCGTTCCACCACCAGCATCTTCAGCTTCACCTTCTTCAGCTTCACCATCTGTGCTGCTTCTCGTCTCTTACCACTTCTTCTCATCTCTTCTCATCTCTTCTCATCTCTTGTTGCGCACTCTTCGTAAGTGCTTTTAATACCCGTCTTAAGTACTCTTCTTTCATACCCGCAGTACGCGCTCCACCGCGCCGGGTCTGGTCAGCGGAGTGTTTCCGCAGCTCGCACGCATGACGACGCATGATGGATTCTCTGCCGAGATGGCAAATGACATAAGCACATACTACAGTCCGCCACTCGCAGCGCGTGTGCTTACACAAGCACAGCTGGCGTCCGTTTGACGCGCGAGTTTTTGTGCGATGGGAATGGAGCAGGGCTCGGCAACTTCCGATTCGTGCGTGGTGCGGGCTAATGCTGTAGGCCGCCGCTATCCAAAGCTTTTTGCTGCAAACCGCATGGAAGCGCCGATAGCTCCTGCACCTGCCCCGTGCAAACGCAACAAAGGCCTGTGCTCCCACGCTGCTGAAATCATCAACCCAGGAAAAATAAGGTGATATTTTCTTTCGACTGATGAATCAAGGTGAAGAAAAAAAAATATTTTCCTTAGTCAATGATCATTAGATTTATGTTGCTTTTGCAAAACGATGATTTGTTTATTATTTAGTAGTTCTGAGATCAGCATTCAACAACATTCAATAATATTCGCTATTATTCAGGAATATTCATTAATCTCCAGTACAATTCAGTCCATTCAATACCGCTCAGCTCTCTTGCGTGCTATCTGGTCTCCTTTATCGAGCTCTGCTTTTTCGCTTTTATATCCTCTTTCCTTCTGCAACATTACCACCCATTTTCGTTGTTGCGATTACACTAACAATACTAATATTCAGGTAACAAAACACAATTTAAATAATAAACACAAATCGTGTTACTTAACCCTCATGTTCCTTTTGTTTTGTGATCCGTACTGTTGTTTTTATTGTTTGTTGTTGCTTGATTTACCCAAGGCCAGAAGGGGATTTGGCTGATTACTCATGATGACGGGAGATTGAAATCTCCAGCCGGGTTACCCTAACCGGGCCTCGATTGGGCCTGGATTTAAGCACTTTGGAAATGCGTAATAATCTCAGATATTTCAAGTCTTTCAATTTCTCTATTGGAATAATCGCAGCATTTCGTCATTTGCCAAATCACACATGTATTGCCTTATGAATGAAGGCAGCTTCCAAAAACGATTCACCCAAAAAAATCGATTCTGCATTTCTTTCTTCCTCCTCCATTTGAAAGCTTCTGGCCTAATCTGGAAATCAACATTTGCCACATTTGTCCACTGAAACTTGAACACAATGACGCTAAATATTACCACTTGATTTTTGTCGAAAATGAAATTTTCAATCACAACATCCATTTTTTGTAATGTTGGGTCAATTTTTGTCAACTTCAAAACCACATCCACACCAATTCCAAACTCCATTCCAGAGTTGCTTGAATTTCGCCGTCCAAAGCACCGCAGCCATGGTACACACCTCACGAGACCTTTGCCTCACCTTCACCTGATTTTTCTTACTTATGTAACACGTGTTCAGATAACAGCTGCTTCATTCCAATTTTTCGACATTCCAATTTTCCCGCTGAGAAAAAAAGCAACCATGCACACTGCGGTGTGTCTGCCTTCACCCTACACACTGGTTGACGTTCTGGGGCGCTATTGTTGTTACCCTAGACGCTGCTCTATAAGAGCCTACTATCGTATAAGGAGCAAATGCACCTGGTAATATACACTTGTAGTCACTCCAGCACCAGGCCCATGGATCCATCCCACGCCTTGTCTTTGAGTGCTGTTTTTCGAGTGCTGTTTTTCGAGTGCTGCAGCGTCTGCCGCAGGGCCCATGCGTAATCGCTGTCTCATGCGGTACACCATTCGGCTTCATGCATGGAATCTTTCTTCCACAGACAGTCAAACCACCCCCGTGTATTGGTACGATTTCAGCCCACGTAAGCAATTTTTCTTTTGTTATAGCTGTTCCGCTCACCACCAATCCCTGCCAAAACAGCTTTTTTCTGGCTGCTCCAGCTTTTTCCCTGCTTTTCGCTTTTTGTTCTGTCACTTTGTTTTTTGCTGTATTTCTTTTTCCTGCTTTTTTTTCGCTGATAAACTGGAAATCCTTTTTAGGCCTCTTTTTTCCTCCAATCAATGGCCTTTATTCTCTCTTTATCTTGTTTTTTTCTTTTAGGCCCACTCAATTCAATTCCTACAACAGCTTTTTTCCACCTTATTCCATATTTCTGTTCTTAGCTTTGCTTGTTGTTTTTTTCTTTTCTTCCTCCACCGCCAAAAGAAATAATTTCAATATAAATATACTTCATTTTTGGTTGTTTCTCTTCTTCCCTTGTTTTTTCTTTTCCTTTCTTTTCAATTTCATATATATATAAGACATTTCAAGCTTTCAAGTTATCAATTTAATTCCCATATAAACATTTATATCCTTGTTCCAACTCCCACTGTTTTTCGGGGTTTTTTCCAACCACTTTCAAAAACCTTTTGTTTTTTGGTTTTTGGTTTTGTTCTCTTTGAACTCACCCTTTTTTTTTAATCCTCCATTTAACCATTTTATAACAATTTTTTAAACGCTTTTCAATCGTTTTCAATCATTTTCAAACACTCTTTCAAAATGTCCCAACCTGTTTCTGCTCCGATTGCTGAACCCATCTCCGAAAAAAACCAAAACCTTCCCGCTTATAAAGAAGAAGACGAGGAGGAAGAAGAAAACATCGATCAACTAATCCTAGACTTGCAATCCATTAATGGTGCCGACGACCTTGATTCTGTTGAAGATGGTATTGCTGGTGAACCTATCCAAGTCCCTGACGAACTCCTACAAACTGATCCTGCCATCGGTTTAACCTCTGATGAAATCCTCAGAAGAAGAAAAAAGTATGGTCTCAACCAAATGGCTGAAGAAAAGGAAAACATGTTTCTCAAGTTCTGCATGTTCTTTGTTGGCCCAATTCAATTCGTTATGGAAGCTGCTGCCATCTTAGCTGCTGGTTTGCAAGATTGGGTTGATTTCGGTGTCATTTGTGCCTTATTGTTGTTAAACGCCTTTGTTGGTTTCATTCAAGAGTACCAGGCTGGATCCATTGTTGATGAGTTGAAAAAGACTTTAGCCCACTCTGCCCATGTTATCAGAGATGGCCATTTAGTAGAAATCCCAGCCAATGAAGTTGTTCCAGGTGATATTCTTCAGTTGGAAGAAGGTACTGTTATCCCAGCTGACGGTAGACTCGTGTCTGAAGACTGTTTCTTGCAAGTTGATCAATCTGCTATTACTGGTGAATCATTAGCTGTTGACAAGCACCATGGTGACCAAACTTTCTCGTCGTCCACTGTCAAGAGAGGTGAAGCCTTTATGGTTGTGTGTGCCACTGGTGACAACACCTTTGTTGGTAGAGCTGCTGCTTTGGTTAACAAGGCTTC
>JAKTTS010000065.1:0-44195 GCA_030560485.1 Ascoidea tarda (nom. inval.)
ATGAAGAAATCGAGTTGCAATTTTTGGTTGAAGAATGTCGAGCTATAGTCATTCTGAAGTATCATATAACCTGGTAATCATGAAACAGACCAACAATATAACTCAAAGAATGCTGAGTGTTAGGCAAAAAAGAAAACACAAAAAAGGCAAAAAATCAAGATATTTATATTAAAACAACACCCGTACTTATTACTGATTTTGAGAAGAAAATATTAGACATTTTAAGAGTTTTTTATCGTTTATCGATTTGATGCTTTTGAAGACTAAAAATTGAAGCACAATAGCCAGAACAGATACAAAAGATAGATAAAGATTGTGTAGCCGTCCGCGGAGACCACGAAGTGGGCCGCGGAAGCGATCCAGCCGCAGATTCAGACTTAGCGCACGTGCAATGTTTTCGACTCTAAAACAAATTGCGAAAACCCGCGAAATTCGATTGTTTCTCAATTCAATCATTCTATTCTAATTCTCAAAGAAAAAACCTGTATTTGAAATTTAGCTTGGATTGCATAAGATATGCTCAATTAGTTTTTTTGTCTAATTCAGCATATTTCCATTTGAAAATTCACTAAAAGCATCGGAAGCCACTATGTGGTAATAGTCATATACTACATTGTTATTAATAA
Organism: Ascoidea tarda (nom. inval.); assembly: GCA_030560485.1. NCBI lineage: Eukaryota > Fungi > Ascomycota > Saccharomycetes > Ascoideales > Ascoideaceae > Ascoidea > Ascoidea tarda (nom. inval.). Next base: position 627 of record JAKTTS010000065.1, read on the forward strand.
TTAATAATGGCGTTTTTTTGCTGTTTTTTTCAAAAAATAAAATTTGTGTAGGTTTTTCCCTGTAAGCTCAAGTTTCCCTAAAACTCGCTTAGAATCAAGGAGCCGGTTTTTTGGTTATTCTTAAACAACAGTTTATAGCTACTATATAGGTCTACGAGTCCCACATAGCTGGCTCGCGGTCACGGATTATTAATAATACCACATTGTTACGTTTGGTTGACACATATCGAAGCTGGAAATGCAGTCTGAAATTGGTGGAAAACTGGCTAAACTGATCACTGGGTGATTCTAGTAATTTTGAAATTGTAAGATTGTTGATGATATCAAAAACACGACTCTTTTTCAAGTAGGGCGAATTATCCAAATATAAATATTGAAGATTTTTAAGAAACATATATGAGTTATGAGTTATGCAATTATTTGAGATCGACACATCCATATGCATTGACATGCATGAAATCAAACGAATAAAACAATGCAGCTTTCCGATTTCTATTATTTTCTTTTGTTTTCTTGTTTTTTGAAAAGTTTAGTCTTTTTCTTTCTGGTTTCAAGCTATCCAGCAAATGAAACGAATAGCTTTCAACGGAATTACCAAAAATTGTGTGTTGTTTTGGATAGCGTCCTGCTTATTCAAGCAGAAGCCGTGTTTTTTGCGACGGATGAAGCGACCGAAGGTTCCACACACCGTCACAACGCGGTCCCGGACAGACACATGAGTTTCCGCCGGCCGCCGTTGCCCGGACGTAGTGCCAAAGACAGTCTTGGTGGAAGCGATTGCGGCAGTGGCTGTTTGTGCAGCTGAGTCCGAACGTGAAGAGGCCGTGGCAGCCGGCACAGACGTAGAGGAGGCCGTCTTTGTTACCTTCAACCGTGTTGTCGGGCACTCCGGTCAGACAAACGCCGTACTCATCGATTAAGGCCTCACGTAGCTCAATCAAGGTGCGGTTGCCGGCGTAAATCGTTCCGGCCGAGTTCGTGTTAAGCCAGCCGTTTCGGAGAAGCTGCTTGAGAAGAAGACGGACGAATTTGAAGCCGACACCGAGCTCGGACGCAAACATGTAGACCTCTCGGGGCGTGATGGAGAAGGTGCTTGTGTTGCGTGTGAGGATGGTTTCCAATATCTTTCTGATGACGCCCACAGAATCTGCTCTGAAATAGGAGGCCAACTTCGATGCCTCGTCCATCTTCAAGTTGACAAAAGTGTAATAGATTCTGCTTTCCACCCTTTCGATTCTTCTGTCTCTGTGTTTAATATGGTTGTTAGCAGCTGAAGCGTGTTCTTCATCACTGCTGTTTTCTTCCTGCTCTCCATCTTTGTTGTTATCTATATCGGTATTATCCACTAGGTTGTTTAAATCGTCGGAATAGAATGTGCAAAGATCATAGTGGTTCTTGAACTTCTTCACCTCGAAATCTACTGGCTCCAACAACAAGTTCATCTCATGCACCAATTTTTCCAACCTGCTCAATAAAAAGCGCTTATCCACTTCCATCAACTCCTGAAATGCCTCCAATGCCTCAATTCGGTTTTCTTCATTATAATCTTCCTCGATTTTACTAATCATCAAATCTTTCACAAACTCACTTAAATCTTGTTGTGATATCAATTTAACCGATATAATATATTGAAGTAAAGGTCTATGGTCAACTCTGAGCCTCTTGATTTCTTCTCTACTCATCTGTAATATTTTTTTTTCGCCTTATCTTATCTTATTTTATCTTTTCTTGTATTGTATTGTATTATATTGTATTATCCAATCTTACCTATAACAATATTATCGGTAATATTTATTATACTCAATTTGTATCCATTTTTCGTTTCCGCGTGTTTTAAATTTGGAAATTTAAAACTTGGATCAATTTTCAGCTATTTTTTACTTATTCAAAATACTCTTTATTACTATCTATTTCTCGTTTTTATTAGCTAACCAACTAATCAAACAGTTTTCATTCATTGAACCACCAATAGACTTTTAAAATGCAAATCAAAGAAGAAACCCCCAATGAAATTGTTCATTTAATCCCATCTAAAAGATCTCGTTCTCCAACTCTTCTGTTGTCCGACACTGACACCGATTCTCATATCACCACCAATAACACTACTACTGCTACTATTACTACTACTAATAATAATAATAACAATACGCCAATTCATCATCATAAGAAAAGTCACAAAAATCATCATCCATTCACAAATAACTATCATCATTATAATAACCAGACAAACACATTTACAAATCCAAATAATCACACTCCCAATCCCAATGATAACGATAATTCAAATTCAAATTCAAATTCAAATTCAATTCCACAGAATGATCCAGATAATCAAAACAATTTGAAAAAATTATTACAGGTCTTCAACCTAAAAGATATAATGGATGATACCATCTCTTCAATCCCTTCCAAAAAATTATCTGTAAAAATTCACAATATTTCTTTATTATCATCCGAAGATATCAAAATCTTAAAATCAAACGATACTGATTTCCAATTAAATAATCACAACCATAGTAATAGCAATAGTGATAACGATAACGATAAAGACAACCAAATGGAAATAGAAAATAACCAAAATCAACTACCTTTCTACTTCTTAGAAGAAGATGTCGTTAATAGACGCTACTTCAAATACAGACCCTTAAGACCAAACTTATACCTAATAGCTAATCGCTCTTGTGGAACCAGTGACTTGCCACCGTATAAAACACGATTAAGTTATTTCAGTAGATCAAAAGGTGCTTATATCAACAAAAATTTAGATATGGTTTCAACAAACCAAGGCTGGAGAAGTATCAAGACAAATGTTGCAATTTCCGAAGGAACTTGGTACTTTGAATTTCTAATAATAAACGCCAATGATGAAATAGTAGATCATACTACTAATGCTACTAATAATAACAACAATAACAACTTTAATCAAACAAATTTTAGTGCCAAATATATCACCAATAACAACAAAAACAATAATGACCATAACAATGAAAATTTCAATATTAGAAACTTTTCTCCTCATGTTAGAATCGGAATCGGAAGAAGAGAAGCAGTGAATGAAGCCCCAGTAGGTTATGATGCCTACAGTTATGGCTTACGAGATATAACTGGCCAAAAAGTCCACCTCTCAAAACCAAAAGAATTCATGAAATCTGGTTTCAAGTCCGGTGATGTTATTGGGTTTTTAGTCAATTTGCCTTCTTTTGAAATTCAAAAGGAAATCGCTAAAAAACAACTTGAAAAGGGCACTTTAAGTGATCCATATAACGAAAATTGCAACAATTTCTTTATAAATGAATTTAAAGACAAGTCTAAAAATGAACAAAAATTAAAACAAACCATAAATAAAATAAAATCTCTAAATTTCAATGATATTCAATACATAACAAGGGATCATTTTCCTGTTAAGTATAAAAGCAAACTTTACTATGAATCATTTGAATATGTTTCTTCAAAAGAAATGGAACATCTTCTAAATCCATTAACTGTTTTTGGTGAAATGGCTATACCAGATTTTCAAAAATTTAGGCCTGCTACTTTGCCAAATTCTTCTATAACTGTCTTTAAAAATGGCCAAAATATGGGCAAAATGTTTGAAGATTTATACACGTTTTTACCACCAAATTCTCGTCAAGTTAATCAGAATAAAACCAGAAAGGAAAATGAAGCAATTTTCAAAAATGATGGTTCATTGGGCTACTATCCTATGATTAGTGTATTTAAAGAAGGCGTAGTTAAATTTAATCCAGGTCCAATTTTTTTAAGGTTGCCTGAAGAGATTAAAATTGGAATTGAAAATAAATCAATTAGAGGATTTCATGAGAGATATGAAGATAAGATAGTTGAAGATGTATTATATGATATAATAGATGAAATTGAAAACGAATTTGCATTTGGCTATGACTTGCTTTAGAAAAAAAATACAAAATCAATAAATAGTTTACTAATTAATCTAATTACTAGTTATTAATTAGAGATGTTTGTTTCACAATTCCGTTGATCGTATCACTTAATTCTGGAAATTCTGGGAATTCTGGAAATTCCGCTATTATTATCTCTCTTAAAATATCTAAAGAGTTTGATGGCAATCATTTTACCTCCAAAATATTGATTTATTTTTCTTGTGGATTGAACAAATTTTCTTGTATAAATATTGGGGGTTTTACCTATTTCGATCTACTGAATGATTAGTCAATACATTAAAATTCACCACAACTAAATAATAATCTATTTAACAATCAACAGCAAATAAATCATGCTTAAAATCTTTTAAGGGAAAATTTTTTAGAAGCAGTAAATGAAAAAGACAAAATATAAAACAATTGATCGAAAATTTTAATTTCATTCGAAAATTTTAATAAAATAATTAATTAAAATAAACAAGATAAATAAATAAATAAAATAAAATAAAATAAGAATATGTAAAATGAATGTAATTTATTTGGAATATAGAACTTCAGTTGTATCTTAAAGGTAACTAACCCTTAACCCATCTTCTAGTTAACCCATCTTCTTGCAGACCTGAACAATCTGACCCAAGGCCCATAATCACCCCAGTTCTCATCACTGGGATACCATGAATTGGCCTCCTTACGACACACTCTCTCTGGATGAGGCATCATTGCCAACACTCTGCCGTTGGGACTCTTGATACCTGTAATGCCCCCAGGCGATCCGTTGGGGTTGAATGGGTAGCGCTCTGTCACTTTGCCATAGTTGTCAACGTATCTCACAACACTCAACTGCTCAGCTTCGAATTGTTCGTACTGGCCCTTCTTCTCAAAACTGGCCCTTCCTTCACCATGTGCAACTGCAATGGGCAATCTCGACCCACTCATTCCATTCAAGAAGATGCTTTTCTGGTTTTTTCCAGTGTTGGTGCTTTTATCACCTTCATCTTGGATCTCAACCATACAGAACCTGGCTTCATATTGTTCACTTGTGTTTCGTTCGAACACAGGCCAGTTCTCTGTTCCTGGAATCACTTCGGCAATTCTGGACAAAAACTGACACCCGTTACAAGCACCAAACGCAAATGTGTCGCTTCTATCATTGAAAAACCTTTTGAATTCCGAGCGAAGCTGCGTATGATATAAAACTGAAGTTGCCCAACCGTTTCCAGCGCCAAGCACGTCACCATAACTGAAACCACCACAAGCAGCAATACCAACAAAGTCGTCTAATTCAACGTTTTTTGACAACAAATCTGACATATGAACGTCCACAGACGTAAACCCAGCTTGCTCAAAACACCATGCCATTTCCTGCTGTCCATTTACTCCCTGCTCACGAAGAATTGCAACCTTGGGTCTGCTGCTCATCTGACAGATCTTCATGTTATCTGCTGGATTGTATGTTAACACATACGATAGCCCAGGATCTGCGTCATCCTTGATGTTCTCAAACTCTTCCTTTGCACATTGTGGATTGTCTCTCAATTTTTGTATCTCGTAGGAAGTGGATGTCCACAACTGTTGCAATCGGGATCTAGTTTCATTAATTATAACCAGATTGTTAAAAACCACTGATATTGTCTTGGGCTTACTGTCACTGTTGAAGTGAGGTTTACCAACGATCTGAATATAAGTTGATGGTATGCCATTTTGATTTAAGATATTTTCAAATTTATCAAAATCTTTAGCTGCAATCTGAAATACACCACCCAATTCTTCGTTGAATAGATACTCATATGCATTAGCATCGGTGTCTGCAAATACATTGATATCCAACCCACATCTAGCAGCAAACGCCATTTCTAGTAACGTAACAATCAATCCACCATCTGATCGATCGTGGTATGCCAAAACAAGGTCCTTGTGTTTGTGCAACCCAATCAACCCAAGAATAAAGCCCTTGAGTATCTTTTTGTCGTGCACCTTGGGACAAGAGTTGCTGATCTGCTTGTACACCTGAAATAGAGCAGAACCACCAAGCGACTTTTTGAACTCTGTAGATAAATCAACAAACACCAATATTGTTTCCGGCTTTTGTTTCAACGTAGGAGTCCATGTTAGCCCTGTGTTCTGCACTGGAGCAAAAGCTGTGATCACCAAAGACAACGGAGAGCTAACCTCCTTGTTTTCCCACTTCATCTTCATCGACATCGAGTCCTTGCCCACTGGAATCGAGATCCCTAGCTCTGGACATAGCTCCATTCCAATTGACTTCACTGCCTCATACAACTCGCTTTCGCTTCCTGGAGCAACCATCCAATTGGCCGACAACTTCACCTTGTTCAACGAGCCAATGTCAGCGCTGAAGATGTTCAACAAAGACTCAGCAACAGCCATCTGAGCAGAGGCAGAGGATGAAATCAAAGCAAGTAGGGGCTTCTCCCCTATTGAAAGAGCTTCTCCTGTTTTAATTGTATTTCCTTCAGAATAGAGGGATGAACAAGTTACACCAACATTACTTACTGGCACTTGGTAAGGGCCGACAAACTGGTCCCTATCAACAAGCCCCGTAATTGATCTGTCTCCAATTGTGATTAAAAATGACTTGGAGCCTACAGAGGGCAACTGTAACACCTTCTCAAGCGCTTCTTGGTATCCATTTCTCACAAACGAGTAGTCTGATGTCTCTTCTGGCAACCTCAGTGTCTTGGTTTTTGCTTCAATCTCCAACTTGGGCGCCTTGCCAAACAACACTGACATTTCCAAGTCAATTGGGGTGTTTCCAAACAACTCATCCACAAGCAACAACTTCTTTTCGGAAATAGTCTTTCCAACAACTGAAAACGGAGCTCTTTCTCTCTTACACAAGCCTTCAAAAAACTCCAAGTCCTTGGGATCGATGGCTAACACATATCGTTCTTGAGACTCATTGCACCATATTTCCATGGGTGACATTCCTGGCTCAAGTGACAATATCTTTCTCAACTCAAAAACAGCGCCCAAATCGTTGTCATGGACCAACTCTGGAAGAGCATTTGATAACCCACCAGCACCCACATCGTGAATACTCAATATGGGGTTCACATCGCCTAGAGACACACAAGCATCAATCACTTGCTGACAGCGTCTTTGCATTTCGGGATTCCCTCGTTGGACTGATGCGAAATCCAAATCGGCAGAACCTTCGCCAGATGCCTTGGACGAGGCAGCACCTCCTCCCAATCCAATCAACATCGACTCACCACCCAACACAATCACAAGATCGTTGACCTTGATGCTATTGTCCTTCAATGTCAAGTTGGAGCGGATTGCTCCCATTCCACCAGCAAGCATGATGGGCTTGTGGTATCCCTTGATCTGCTTGCTTCCATCTTCACCAGCTTCAATCTCGCTGGTCAATGTTCTAAAGTATCCAGCAATGCAGGGTCGCCCAAACTCGTTGTTGAACGCAGCAGACCCTAGGGGAGCCTGTATCATGATTTCCAATGCAGATGCAATGTGGTTGGGCTTGCCAACGTCCAACTCCCATGTTTGCACAAACCCTGGTATATTCAAGTCGGAAACATTGTAGCCAGACATGCCAGCTTTGGTCTTTGACCCTTTTCCCACAGCAGCCTCGTCTCTGATCTCACCTCCTGAGCCAGTGGCAGCACCTGGAAATGGTGACACTGCTGTTGGATGATTGTGTGTTTCCACTTTGATCAACGTGTGCACCAACTCACGACTGGCCTTCCAAGTCTTGGTCTTGATGTTGGGCGAGTAGTGGAAGGCTTCGTGTCCTTCAAATACAGCAGCATTGTCTGAGTATGCACTGATTGTGTACTCGGGGCTCTTCCTGTGCGTGTTCCTAATCATATCAAACAACGAGTTGACCTGTGCAACACCATCAATTTTCCAGTTGGCATTGAATATCTTGTGACGGCAGTGCTCGGAGTTCACTTGAGCAAACATGAACAATTCAACATCACTGGGGTTTCTTTTGAGCACATGAACAAAGCTCTGGATAAGGTAGTTCAACTCGTACTCATTGAGCGATAATCCTAGGTCCACATTAGTCTTCTGGAGGGTGCCTTTCGGATCGCTGGAGCCCAACAAGTCGATGTACACTAGTGGCTTGGGCTTGTGATGGGTGAACAAAAATTCATTCAACTCTGGCATCGAGTTGATGAATATCGACTGTGTCATTCGATCGTAAACTGATTCCAACGAGCTGATCAATTTTAAGTGGTCAATGTTTGATGAATTGATGCTGCTGCCATTGCCATCTCCAGCACCCAATTGAACTAACAACGTCAATCCTCTTTCAATTCGCTCAACAAACCCATCCAACCCACAAACTTGCGCAATGTTGGTTGCCTTCGAAGACCATGGAGAGATGGTGCCTGATCGTGGAACAATGGTGATCAAGAGCGAGTTGTTTGATTCAAAACCAGACTTGTCGAACTCAGCTGGCTGTTTGTTGTCAGGATAGACATTTTCCATTATATTTTTAAACTTGGTATCGACTAGAATAGTGTCATAGTCCAATAAGTCGGTTAAGGATTTCAATTCAGTGTCGTCAATGGCCCTGGATAGCGAAACATAGTGGACAAAAGTTGAGTCAATCTTGGAAACTAAATTGTTGCCAGTGGTTCCAAATTGTAAATTGATATCGGTAATGATTTTATTGATTCTAAATGACGACAAGGCGTTTCCACCAATAAAAACAGGATTGGTTGTTTTCATTTTTTGTATTTGTTGTATTTTATGAATATTTTGTATATTGTGGATTTTTTAAGAATTTTTTATAGATTTTTTATGGGATTTTTTATGGGATTTTTTATGGATTATTTATGGGTATTTTATGAGCTTATTATAAGATTATCTTGGGTATCTTGAATCTTCAATGAGGGTATCTTGAATCTTCAATGATAACTCGTGTGTATCTCCAAAATCATGAAATGAAGTTGGTGGATATTGTTTAACAACACGATGAGATGAGATTACCCAAGTATTCTGATTTGGAGACTCATCGATAAATTTTTTTCTGCGAGATTTCGCAGCCAATGAAAATTAACCAATGGAAATTAACCCAAAATACAAACAGAAACAAAACCGAAAAAGAGTATCGATGCAGATAGGTAAAAAGCGGCGGGAAGCGGCAGATAACAGCGGATGCATGCAGACCACATTTGTGGTCCGTGGTGGTTCAATTTTGTGTTGTTTGGGCAGATTTTGGCGATGGGAGCGATGGCGTTGAGGTGGTTGAGCTGAAGAAGAATCGAAGTAAAGATGGAAGATGAGAGCTAGATAAGAGCTGGATGAGAGCTGGGTGAGAGCTGGGTGAGAGCTGGATGGGTATTGCTTATAATTGCTTATACTGATAAAATTTGAGAGAGAAAAGAGATTGAAATTTGCATTTAACAATTCACAATTCGCAATTATTGAAAACACAATAAGTTTAAATAGAAAACAAGAAAACAAGAAAACGGATAAATATTTTTTCAATTGTTTTAGAAATTACAATCTTTCATTATGAATCATAATTTTCAATCGCTATTCAGTATTGACGATTTTGGAGATGATAAGCTCTACAGTACGTCACTTGAATTTATTAATGATGGTAATTTAAACAGTGCAAATATTAAGAATAGCATTAAAAATAGTATTAAGAATATTGAAAGAGATTTTGAAGAATTGCAGAATTTTGAAGGTTTTCAATATAATGGTTATGACAATTATCATTGTGATTTATTTGAGAATAATGGGTATGATTTAAGATCTTCTATTGGCGAGACAATTTTATTTCGAGCACTTTCGTTGAACTCTGGGATCGGCTTGAATAACAATTATAATTGTAATAATAACAAGGTTAACAATTACATGTATGATAATTATCAATTCAATAGGGTTGATATTCCAGAAAATCGGAAGGAAAATAATACCAATTGGGGGATATTAATATTTCGAATAATCGAAAACAACGATCATAAAGCATCTACGTTTTTACAAAATTTTATAAAAAAATCTTTTGATAATAGTTTTGGTATTAACGATGAAAATAGTGGTATTCCAGATCAATTGATCAATTTAATAACTAGTAATTGCATTGAGCTTATGATGAGTAAATATGGGAACTACTTGGTCCAAATTTGTTTTGATTATTCCAGCTTGAATCAAATTAATAAGATTTGTGAGGTTTTCACAAAGGACAAAAATGATATATTGAGACTATCAATGAATTTGTTTGGATGCCATTCGTTGCAAAAAATCATAACAAGTTTAAATGTTAGATTACACTACAAGAAAAAAATATTTGAGGAATTATTGAACAGATTTAATGTAACAGTGAGAAATAAATATTCAGGGCATATTTGGCAAAAACTATTACAATCCGATTTTAAATTGAAACTAAATGTTCTAGTTGAATTGAATAAGAAACTGGAGAAAAATTGGATAAAAATAGGTAAAACCGAAAGTGGCAGTTTAATTATTCAGACCATATTTGAGAATTACTCAGGCGATAAATCAGTTGAGAAGTTAGTTTTAATTGATGAAATCATCGATGGCTATGAGGAATTGATTGTGAACAAGTGGGGGAACTGGATAATAAATCACTTGATTTCGTTTGGTGAAAAAAAGGATCAAGAAAGGTTGATCAGCAAAATATTTGCAGATGAAAAAAACCTGGTGCAATTCAGCACCAACCCTTACAGCTCCAAGGTACTATTGAAGATATTCCAAAGCCATTCCAACAACATGGCGCTTGCAGAAAAGTACATCAACACCATTTGCACCAGAGCCAGCTCCTCCAAGGTGGCGTTGATCGACGGTAAGACCACACCTTTTTCTGCTTCTTCTGCTTCTGCTTCCAGATTACTAACAGCACCAGTTGCCTCCAACATGCACGGAAGCGCCATTGTGCAGCTTCTTCTCGGCCTGCAGTGGGCTGGTGTTCAAAACCCGTTGGCCCGGGCCGTGCACCGCCACAGCGTTTCAATCAAAAGCAGCAAGTCGGGCTGCAGGTGTGTGCAGCTCTCTGCAGCACTAACACGGCGAACTGCTGAATGAGTCCAATAGTGCGGGTCTCCTTTGTTGAATATATCCATCGCTCTTTTGGGTGTTGCTGAGCAACTTTGGCTTGAGTCGAGTTGTGAAGAAACTGACTGGGGTGGTTCTCGAGCCTCGTTGTCTTGCTTTTTTCTTCTTTTTTCCACTGCAACTGCTATTTATATCTGCCTCTTGCTCTTCTTTCTTGTCTGCTTTTTTTCTTGCACCAACATGAAAGTCAAGACCTTCAAGCACCCAAATACACCCACCAGGAATGTTGCTCACGCCGGTCTGAACCCCAATTCCAATTCAATCAGCATCAAGTCCTCTCTACCTTCCATCGACAAATACATTCCAACTTCAATTATTGCTCAAATCGAAGAGCAAAGTTTGAGAAACGATTTTGATGATATCACCTCCAGAAACACAAAATTGAATTCTCTCACCTCAAATTCCAACTCATTTCAGGCCAATATCACCAATACCAGTTCCAGCACAAAAAACAACACCATTATCAACGAAAATATCGGCAGGAAGGTCTCTCCAAGCAGAAACAAAAAACCGTATAATATGAACTACAATTCAAACCACTACAGTCAATTATATTCCAGCAATCCGCTGGATGCTGCGAAAGCCGCTGCTTCAGCGATAAACAACTCAGGAAGCTCTTTAAGATCCTACTCATTAAACTCTGCTTCTCCATACTATAATCAGTTTGGTTTCGATTCGCCTACCTCCTTTGTTCAAAATCACTCCAATAATCAGACCAAACCACGCAGATTAAATCGTTTAACCAGTCTATCTAGTTTATCTAGTTCAAATCACAATAACATTCAAGATAACTTAATAAGACCAAATTATCCATTATCAAATCGTCGTTCTCAATCTTTATTGAATTATCCTTTATCTTCTTTTAATCAAAATCATTCAAGTCACCAACATTATCAAAATAGCTTGATCAATCCACAAAATTCTCAATTGAAATTGAAATCTCCAATAAAAAATAACAATCCTAAAAAAAAACATTCAATAAATAATTTACCTTTATCAAATAATTCAAACATAAATTCAAACATGAATTCAAACATAAACTCAAATATAAACTCATTAAATACCTCACCAACTAACTCATTGAACAATTCTTCAAATATTATTAAAACATCAACAACTCAAAAAGGGAACATCACCATTAAAAAGACTAAAATATTCGATTCAAATGGAAATTTGAAAAAAATATCAATCAAATCAATCAAAAAATTAAATGGTTATGATATAATTAAATCAAACTCAATTGAAATTCCAAATCCTACTCCAAATACCAACCCCAACATAAACACCAACACTAATGCTAGCGCCAATATTCAGAATAATAATAATAACCAAAATATCGATATTTGGAAAGATTTTGAAACATTAAATGAAGAACCTGATTCGGACCTGGAATTTGATATAGACTACAATTTCAATCAAGAATTAAATAACTTCCAAAATAATCTTGAAACTAACCACAACACAAATACATTATCAAACACATTATTAAACACATTAACAAATACATTAACAAATAAACCAAAAATTAAAATAAATACTCAATTAAACAATGAAATCAGTCAAGAACTTTTTTCTTCCCACACTACTCAATCTCAACCCTCAAATAAACAATTCAACCCAAACCCTTCAAACAATAATCTTGAGGATTCAGAATCTTTTAGCTTTGAGGACAAATCTGGCTCTATAGATGATAACATTCACAATAACAATGTTCTTATAATTAATGGCAAATTTGACAATAAAATTACAAAAAAAACTGCCACCAACACTGATAATAAAATCAATACTCAAACAAAACTAAATTTATTCAATATTCAAACATCTCGCCAAAAAAACGACCCAAATCCTAGCTCTAATTTGGTCATTGATAACTATCTCGACCAAATTCCCTCAAATATCATCGAAGTTGATAACAACAGTTCCTTAGTTGAAACTGAGCCTTTAAATTTAAACCGGATGTCAGTTCCAAATTTTAACTCAATTTATAAAAACACAGATAATGATTATAAATTCATTTCATTTTATGGCCCAAGAAAACTCAAATCTACTCCTCTGTTGACTCCAGTATCTCCAAATCTACCTACTATCATAAATACAAAAAGATCTACTCCTTCCTTGATTGCCAATGATGATATTCCTGCTCGTTCAATTAATAGATTGCCCGAAGTACAAATTCATAGAAGAAACTCTTCAAAATTGTCTGCTGCCGCTTCTAATTTACCTTCTCCTTCTCCAATACATGACTCAAATAATACATTTAATTTAATTAGTGGCAGGAGTAATCCTAATATGAATACCGATTTGTTAAAGACTCCTCAAAGTAAATATGATGATTGCTCAATTCCAGTTCATACAACTCCCCCAACTTCCGAATCAAATTGTTCTTCTCCTAGAAAAAAAATATACAGTGTTAATTTTGCCCAGGGTGTTCAATATATTAATAATGATTCTAACGATAATAATAAAAATGTTAAAGACGGAAATAAAACTAAACATCCAAGTGATTATTCTGAAGCTGAATTATATGCTAAAGCTTTAGAGGTTGCAAAAGAAAGAGTTTATGGAAATAGTTCTCACGAGAATAGTAACCTGGTTTTACAAAAACCTCAAACAAGAAGATTTAATAGTAGTGGGACTAAAAAGTTTAATGATTCTGATCGATCCTTCTCTTTAAGAAGTGATAGCTCAAAAGATAAAAATAAATTGCGAACAATGTCATTAACAAGTTCACTTTTTGGCCAAAATAGCAAATTTTCTACTAATAATCGAAATCATTCAATTTTATCTTTAGATTCTCAACTTTTAAATAAACCACAATTCAATAAAAGAAATTTGAGTAATAATAGTGAGTCTGACTTGGAAAATAGTTTGAGTGCACAAAAAACATATTCTGGTACGTCAAAAGCCTTTGTTAACCATTCATTAAGAAACAATGATACCGACAACAATAATTTGAAACACCTTTCTCAAGAAAATATTACAAAAATAGTTGACGATGAAATTATGTCTAAAAAGGAAAAAAAACGCCAGCAAAAATATCTTGAGGAAAAAATAAAATTAAGTCAAATGAGTTTAAAAGAAGAAATTGCAAAAGTTCAACAAAAAACCCCAAAAAAGGTTTCATCAAATGATAAAAATGTATCAAAAAGTTCAAATAATAAAAACAAGCATACATTCAAAAGATTCTCAATTCATAGTAATAATAACAGATCGAAAAATCATAAATCCACGAAAAAGGATGAGTATAAATCAAGCAAAAACAATAATATATTGAGTAATAAATCTCCAACAAAAATCTCTAACAATGACAATAATCAAAATACTATGAAGAAATCGGTTGTCTCAACCTCAGAACCAATACATGCTAATAATCATAAAACCTCAAAATTAAAAAAATTATTTTCTAAGTTTTAATCAGTCAATTGGACACAAATTTTCATTAAGTTTTTTTTTTCCTAAAATATTTGTATTTTTTTAATTTTTCTTTCTTTTGATAGACTTATTTTTTTTTTGTATTTTTTGATATTTCTTTAGTACCTTTAACTCTTCTCAGTGTTTTAGTTTTTAAAATTTTTTATATTTTTATATTTTTATATTTTTTGATTTTTTGATTTTTTTTCTTGTTTTATATGGGATATGTAATGAGATAGACTAATGACAATCATGCAATTTGGATTTAATATAATATAATAAATGTAATTTTACACATTTTGATATTTATTTCTACAAATGAGTGAAATAAGGGTGAAATAAAATTATTCATGACTTTTATAATAAACAAACCAAATTAAATGGACCCTTCAATTTCATTAAAGATTTATTTAGTATTAAAATTAAGCTTCTAAAGAAAGACGACCTTTTGGATTAGTAACTTTTAAACCTAAGGCTTTGGCACGTTTGAGAATATCAACTCTATTACGGGAAGAAACATTGTGAGCAATTTCAGCAGCATATGACTTTGTGTGCAATAATAATAAATCTAAATCTTTGACATTAGCAACTAAGAAAGCTTTGTGACCAGAAGGCATCATACCTCTAGTTTTTTTATTTGAACCATAACCTATTTTTGGTTGAGAAATGGTACCTCTGAAACGACGACGGACACATGAATCAATACCTTTTTGTTTTCTCCAGTTTTCAGAGACACGATGGTAACGATCAGAGTGGTGACGTTTGAACTTCTTTTGGTGCTTTTTGACAATTTTTGGATGTGGTAATGAGGCAGCCATCTTGAAACATGATAAAATAAGGTTAGTAATTGATTGTCAAAATGATAATGCCAATTATACAATTGCGTTTAAATAATGAAATATTATTGAAATGTTTTGATCTTTGTGAATATTTTTATATATTAATTTTTATTCATTTTAACAATATTTTGGTTTATTTTCCATCAAGCTTAAATATTATGTGAAGAATACAATTGCAATAAATTTATAATCAAATTTTGCTTTTTGAAAGAATTCCAATTTGTATAAGAAATCATGCAATATTATATGATAACTATTATTGCAATAAAAAGTGGTTTTAAACTCATTATTTTTGATTTTGCATAAAAAAGTAGAGATGCAAAATACAATTACTTTTACTACATTTGCTTGAGTTTTTCATTTACTTGTTTTCTTTTTATGTAATATTTTTGATTTTTTTTATTCTGAAAAGTCAAAACCAGAATATATTTTTTTGAAATAAACGCTTTTTTGGCACCCAATGTATAATTCTTTTTTGATGTTTTGAATGAAATGCTGAAAGTCAGCAGTTGTGTCAAAAACTGTAGTGTTTGTAATGTTGATGGTTGTGCAGTTGAAATCAAGAAACAGTTGCAAATACTCCTCTGAACCACTGGAGTATCTGGAGCCTGGAAATCTCAAAGTAGGACATACCTTTAATTATTATTGATTCTGATTTTGATATCGAGGATCTTGCTGAAGTTGATAAATATGGATATATTTCACTTATCTCAGACCTGGACTGCTGAATATTTTCACCAATTCAAACTCCATCTTCTGAGCTTTACCTAATCAGGTCTCACGTGACTGGATCTCTTTCATTGCAGTTTGAAATTCCCAGAAAACACACGCAGTCTGAGAAAACCGTGTTTATTGAGCGTGTCACAAACACGGATTTTCTCTTTGAGCCCTACTAGCACGCACATGATGTCTTTTACAGCCCTCCTGCAGGTTCCACTTCTGCGGCGCGGTTCCAAACTCTATTTGGCGCCTGACACAATTAACAACAAAAGGATCGCTTTTTTGTTGTTATTTCCCTCTCCATCAGATAATGAGCCTAAGATGCCTTCAGACGAGTCTTCTGATATAGGTCTTTACTATGTAGACTCTAACAGTATGTTTAGGTGTGGTCTTTTCATTGATCTGTTCTTTTTCAGTGGCGACTAACACGTCTCGTCTGCTTGCAGGAAAATTCCAAAAGTGCAATGCTTGTCCTCTCGATAATTTGATTGAATCTTTTGGTTTATCTGACATCGCTGCTTCAGTGGCTCGAACAAAGCCTAATGGTGAGAAGGCTGTTAAGTTGAGAAAATCCTACAAATCTCATATCAACGATTTGCCTTACAAGCACACAATCAAGAACGATAATGTACTTGAGTCAATTGCTTTGAGAGAAGATATCACGCTTGGTTTGAACGATCTCTCGAATTTCATTAAACCAATCGATAGGGACTTGGTTTCAAGAGCTTTAAATTTTAAGAAAACTCCAAAGGATTCTCTCAATGATATTGAAATTGAAGATTTACAATTCAAAACTATTGTTGATTTTGATAAGAAAAGTTTAAAAAGAAAACAGAAAAATGGCTATACCAACGATGAAGATTTGAAACGTCGTCGTATGTGATTCAATAATAATTTGTATTGTTTTGAATTGAATTGATCTAAATTATTCTGTTTTGATTCTGTTTTTCGATCTACTCAGTTTTGTTTCAATATATCATTTTCCTAAAATGCATACCTGCTTTTCTTTATTTTTCCTATTTATATTCTATACTATATTCCAAAACAAAAAGAGTGCAGTGATTTTATTTGCAAGTTCTATAAATTTTTATATAATATATTAATAATACAATTTAATTCAAATAAAATAAAAAATGATAATCAAAAAAAACAGCAAAAATAAACAAATTAATTAGTATTAAAATGAATAGAAAAAGTAAACAAAACTAACAAGTAAAAAAGCTAATAGAAGAACAAAATTAACAGAAGAAACAAAGAAAATAAACTTAGAGTTAAAACTAAAACTAAAATTAAAATTAAAATTAAAATTGAACTCGAAACTGAAATCAAATTTAAAGAATAAATTAAATTTGGCAATAAATGTAAAAAATACCATAAATAACATTATGCAGCATCAACTTAAAAACCCAATCCAACTTTATAATTCCTTATCTTCTTCATCTTTATTACTGCTACTTCTTAATAGAACCTTAGGAACAGATTTTTTTCTTAAGTCAGATATTGATGTAAAAGATTCATAATGTGTCAATTGTCTCAATGGCAACATAATCTTCTTATTTTTATTTCTATGATGTTTTAATTTATTTCCAATCAATTGTCCCGTATGTGCTAATAGTGATTTTATAACAATTTTCTTCAAATTCATTGCAAGATCCAACAACGTCCAGACCCTATTGGAAAAATGAATTAGTGGTAATTTCAAAACAAAATCATTTACATTAATTAGCTTGGTTTTACCAGTACCTTTATAACTAACGCACAATATACAGTGGTTGACTTGGAATGAAACAATGCTTAGATATTTTGATGCTCGGCCAATCATCTCATCAACTTCATCTTGTTCTTCAATATTTGGCAAACTTGTTAATGTTGTTGAATTGTTTTGAATACCATTTGTTCTGTGACTTCTTAATGTAAACTTTCGATTAACAGGAGTCCCTCCTTCTTCTTTTGAACTGATTTTGGTATCTTGTTTCAGACTTAATGAGCTTGACTTGCTTCCATTTCCAATTGAAAATCCATCATTAGATCCGTTAGATCCATTGTCTTCTTCATCATCATCCCCATTATCACTTTCTTCATCATACCCATCATCTAATACAATCCTACTGTTCATTGAATTACTAGAAAATGATGTATCACTGTAATCCTCGTCATCATCATCATCATCATCATCATCATCATCATCATCCTCGTTCCCGGCATCTTCGTCGTTCTCATGTTCAATAATTCGCTGTTTGGACCTTAACTCACTATTTTTCTTTCTGCTTTGAAAATTTGTAAGTGTACTGGAACCACTGACTAATGTAAAATCTTGATTGCCACCATTTTCAGCTATTGGTACCTGATTATAATCATCTGGAAACAAATAATGAAATATTTTTTCTCCAGTTTTTTGTTCTAATTGAATCTTAATCGGTTGCAATTTCACATTAAAATTTCTAATAACTTTGATTCCTCCAACTGGTTTGTCCATTTTCCACTCAATTCTAACCAAATTATCACTTTTTGACAGGTTTTTGGGTTCTGAACCTTTTGGAGTAAATGGTGAAAAAAATTCTTGATACAATACATCTTTCTCCAAATTAAAACATTGAATTATTCCAATATCAATTGCATTACGATTTGATCCATCAGGACTCTCTAATCTATTAAACTTAGAATTAGCTAAAGCAACATCTAGAAATGGTTTTCTATCATCCTCTAACATATGCAAGATTATCTGGTCGGCTCTAATTGCCCATTCCAAAGTATCGTGCGACTCCTGATATTTTTTTCCTCCCAAATTAACAACTTTCATTAAAAGATATAATTGAACCAAAGTTTCATATTTTTGATTTTCAATCGCTGAGTAGTCGCTTAATTCATTTTCCAGTAATAATGGTTTTCTAAAAGAATAGCACAATTCTAATTTGCGCAACAACTTGGCCGTCTCTTGAAGGAACTTAAGCTGATCCAAATAACTTGAAAGATTTGAAAGATCTGACTTGATTATCATTTTTTCTAATTTTTCATTCAACGTTTTGCTTGTGGGCTCACTGTAAATTAATAAATTAATGATTATAGAATAGAACGCTGAATATTGTGAAGAATCACACGAAACAACAACTTTTGGACATTCCACAATAACTTTGTTTCTTCTGATATGCCCATAATTTTCATCCATAAGCACCATTGGATTTACACGATCATATCTAACTGCTATTGATGTCTTTTCCAATAACAAATTATTCGATAGCAAATTATTGTTATGACAAGATTCAGGACCCAACCATGGGGGCCAGTTAGAAAGAGATCCATAGTTTTTGATTCCTGTAAAGAGTTTATTTACATTTGTTGCAACCTCTCCTTTAGAAAAAACAAAAACATTAGCTTGGTTAAGAATTGCCCCAAACCTTTTTTCAACGGAAATAACATCTGTTTCCTCTTTTTCTAATAATTCTATCTGTTTGTACTTCTTCTCAATAATAGAAACAATATTCAACTGAATGCTTGGAGCTATAACAAGAACACAGGAATCAACGTTTTCATCCTTGATTAATTGAATTTGAGGCAATATTAATTTAAAGCAATAATCATTTTCATGAGAGAGATTAACATCGTTTTCATTTACAGCTGCTAAATCTTCTTCAAAAAACTTAAGTCTGTCAACACAAGACTTCTTATCATATGAGAACTGAAAAGGCTGATTGTGATCTTTGCTTTCCTCTTCAATTCTAGATAAAGTGGATTTCAATGCACTTTCATCAGATCGATCATTTTGCTCAACTATTATATCTCGGAAATAAGAAACAGCCTTATTTCCTAAATATTCGTTCATAGTGCTTTCTAAGTTAACCAAATGAATGTATTTGTAAAACAAATTTCTGTTGTGAACATTCCATTTTAACAACATGTTGTGAACAATAAATTGATTATTAAAGCGGGACTTTTCATTTTCCGAAAAATCAACATCTTGCAAATATGTTGCATCACAGGAAGTAGGATTTTCCTTAAATACCATAAGATCTTCATGTAGTTTACACAAATCCAGAAATCTTTTTTCTAAATTTTCTATTATCTTTTGTAAAGAAACGCTATAATGTTTATCGTCGAATGTCTTTGTTTCAAGGGTGGTTTTATGAAGTTGAATTTCCTTTTTAATTTGGTCCATACGTTCCTGTGTGAGTTTGAACTGTGTGTCTATCCAGTAATTCTTTCCCAATATACAGTCGTGCGCAACACAATTGTTATTTTTGGAAAGCACATAAGATTCATCAAAATTGGTCTGTCTATAATACGAAAGATGAGGTGTGAACATGAGAGGAAATATCCGGGCTGTTGCCTTATAAGTCTCTAATGAATTAGTTCCAACTTCCTCAAAATCGTTTCTATCATACCACGAAAGATCATTGTCAAAAGTTCTTACCTTAGCCGAATGATTGCCTGAATAAGTGCCATTGGGTACTTGATTTTTCAATATCCCTTCAATAATTCTAATGTCAAAGTTTGATATGATCATCTCTCCAACCTCAAATTTCATCTGAGTTACTCGTTTTGTCAAGTTTAATTTCTCATAATGTTTGACAAACAACTCCTTTTTCTGATGAAGATCAAGAGCAAAAGAATCAAGTTTACCTTTCATGCCATACGAATACACCTCATTCAATGATAGCTCTTTTTCATTGTCTCTCTGAAAATGTGACATAAATAATGGAGAAATCAAAAATTGATACTTGATACTGTCCAAATATTGAGCAAACTTTTTAGTAGGAGTTTCAGGTCCAAAGATCTTACCATGACGTATAGGTAGTGACATGTTTCCAGAAAATAACTTCCACCAAGCAAAGAAATGTTCTATAGACCTTTGAGTCAAATGAACAGTATTATAGGGTCCTTTTTGAGTTTTCAATCTAGACTTTGAGGTTGAAGGCGACACCAATGAAAAGGCCATATGAACAAAATGACTTCTGAACTTTTCGTAGGCATCATATTTACTTAAGTCTTCAACATAATCTGGATTTGTCAATTTAATCAAATAATGTGGAGTAAATTCAGACGACCTTTCCGTTTTTGTTATCATCCTCTCAAAATTGATCCCCATCTTAAACTGAACATTTCCAGAGAGCTGAATAGTTACCTTTTCAAAATAATGTTTCGACATTTCCGCTATTACACCACGATTGACAAAAGGCAACTCTGTTCTATAATCATCTTCCAAATAGTAATTAGCAACGGATGATACAAGTAAAGAAGAAGTGGGTAAGAAAACAGATTCTGAAGAATGTCTAGACCACACCAACAAAGGCTCCGCTAGATGATTAGGAATAACCCACATAACTTGGTCTGCATCAACCACAAGAAAATCTTTTGGATCATCATTTCGATTAAGATCCAATATCACATTCCCCTTGAAGCATAGAATAAAACCAGCAGCCGGGCCAGTTAGTTCGTATGGAGACCTTGATCCTTTAAATAATATGTGCAAGTCCCCATGATCGTTCCAGTTGAAACGAATTCTAGCATGAACGTTTGCTCTAAGTTTATCCCAAAATCCAATTTTATCTGAAGGATCCAATGGAGGCTTTGTGAAAGCATCAAAAATAAGCATAATTTGCTGAATAGATGCTGTCTGCGATGAACCCCAAGTAAACTTTGTAGGCTTGCTCGTGTTTATATCAACAACTAAATTTGGAAACATTTTGATTGATGCAACAGTTCTAGGAATCAATAAAGAATATAAACAAGGATTTTCTCTTTGATCACAACAATAAACAAGTGGCACAAAAACATTTCTAATATTGGAAGGGGAATCAAAAAAATCTTCAGCAATAATACAGTTTCCATGAATGTGAACAGAGGGAATATTAGAAAACTGATTATCAGAAATAGAAGGAATATATAATAGTGGCAATGGGTAATCTCTTAAATGAACTCTTAGCTCGGATAATTTTAAATCAATGTTGAAGGGCAATAAAAGCGTATACTCAGTATCGTAGGGGACCCCTTTTCCAATATCGTGAATATACTTGGGTATCGAATCAATGGAAAAATCAACACGATCTATTTTTAAGTCTAAATTTTCTAGTACTATACTCATAAGAGGAGGATAAAGAGAATTTCCTAACAATCTTCTATTCAAATGCTTATGAGATCCCATATTATTTGAAAGTAAACCATAGAGAAAATCAGCATTATTGGAAATTTCTTGAGCCATTTTTTGTTTATACACCTCAACTCTTTTTAGCCAAGATTTGGATAAATTTCTTTGTAAAATGTCCAATTTCTGAGACACACTTTCTCTTTCCATAAAATTTGAAGAAATATTATCCTGACCACCAATTTTATAATAATCCTTTATACTGAATATACTATTTTTATTTCTTAAAACCATAGAAAAACACGATGATTCTTCTAAGATAACGTCTTCACCATGAAATGAATGTTTTGCTGCTTCTATAAAAAAGTTAAGCTTGGAAAGTCGCTCTTTCTGTTCAGCTATGCCGATTTGGAAGATCATACTTAACTCGCTCTCAAATGGATCATCATCCATTGAAAAGATCCCTCTTCTGGACTTTAAATGAATCTTGGGAAAAATAACAGGGGGTACAGCATGTGGTTTGATAACAATCCCCGGTGAATTGTTTTTTAAAGAATAATTCAATTGCTTTGCAACCTTTAAAAACGTTCCTAAATTATCAAATAATTTATGGATGACAAATTGGTGAGGAATAGAAAATCTAATTGAATGAGAACAAATTTCAAGCACTGTATCAAGATCTATCTGTTTTTCATTTTTGCATCGTATGTATTCTAGTAAATTGTCAATATTCAATAAAAGCTGACAATGGTTAACATTAACAAGTGTCGCCCAAAATCCAGAAACAGTTGGAGATTTCACACAAAGCCTGAGAACCTCGGAATTTGAAAAAATACTAGGCATATCGGGCGTTAATTTGATATGAGAATGAAAATTTTCATAACGCATTTTAAAATTGTTAGGTAGTTGCAAGACGATATCAATCGAACCAAAATCACCACTTAAAATCAAGAAATCAAGTACCGAGCTATTAAAGCCATTATTTTTATTCAGTGTCTGGTTTTTAACAATTGGTATAGGTGATTTTGAAACTTTTTTATAAAACGAGAAAACAGTGTTTCTAATCAAATTCACAGAAGATACAATTAAAAAGTAAATAATATGAGAAAAAAGCAAATCGAATCTATCAACTGAAACGTTTACTTTAAGTAAATCCTTTAAGTAATCTTTTTTGTGAAATGCAATAGAGGTTAGTTCAACCATTGGCATTTTAAAAAAGTTCTTTGATTGTAAGTAAAAAATCTTCTCATTGCTGGGTTCCATGATAGTTTTTCCAATGAAGTTTTTGATTTTAAAATCCACTAACCAGTAAGGATCATCGTCTTCAGAAATGGACTCTCCTGAATTGCTGTTAGTCCCATTAAAGCTGATATCTCCATAAAATGACTGATTGCTTTTTGTATCTTCTTTTACCGAATCACGATCCTGAGTTTTAGCAAATATTTTAGAAAGGATCTTATCGTCATCCCCGAGACAAGAGTTGTTTCGTGTTAATAAACATGAAGCATTATCAAATTTATAGCAAATTTTTCTTAGACTGTCTTCTATCATATCATTTGGAATTGAGTATGACAACGGTAATTGTTTTAACAAATCGGCTTCCATAAATATAGATCTTGCTCCTAAAACTAAACTGAAATCTGAAAACGATACGCTGAAGATAGTAAACCAATCAGGTAAATGTTGAAATAAAATCTGTTCAATTGTGGATTTCTTTTTGGGTTTCAATGTCTTATTTAACTTTTTGTTGATTTTGATGGATTTCAATAAATAATTATCATCCATAGGTAAAAAAACATTTTCAAAAATCTTTGAAATCCCAGTTAAAATCACCAAATCGGATAAATCAATATTTAGTGACTGAATGCATACACTTGAAGAAAACTGGAAATCTGGTAGATTCTCTAATTTGATTTTAAAAATTAAAAAATCAGAACTTAATATATCTTCAGCTTTGTTGAAATAATCAGCTTTCAAAAGTGTTGATGTTGAACTAATAGTGGAATGGGTTGAGGTATTATCATCACTATCATTCATATCAGCAGAAAAAACATCGTCCACATGATGAACAGGTCTAGTTTTTTTGTGTGCAGGATGGAAAAAATGAAATAATGAAGGATTATCTAACTCTGATTGTTTATATGAAAGATGTATTCCAGAAACCTCTATTCTATGAAACAATGAACAACTTAAATTATGAAAACTATTAAATGCTCTTGAAAACATCTTTGAATGTGCTTTCTTTGATTCCAACTCATAACTAATTAGGTTGAAACTTAATATTAAAATCCTAAGCAATTTATCGTCATTAAACGAGAAATTTTTTAAAATTATTGAAGGATCCTCAATAGTTAATTTTAAATAAATTAATGGATAAATAGAAGCCAAAGTTTTAAAAAATTTACTGTAAAGACTTTTAAAATTCTTTTTTGCAACTTTTCCTTTTGAATTTGAGTTGATTAATTCAATATTCAAAGAAGAATCAATTGAGTCAATAAATGTGTTTATTTTTTCAAATCTTATACGTGATTTATGACGTAAGAGTTTATTTATAATTCCACAAAAGAACATATTTAACTGGTTATAATTTAGCAATAAAAGACCTAAATGTTCAGCATTTAAATCAATAACAGGAGAAGAAAAATGACTTAGTGTCTTAATTAGTGCTCTTGAGATATCTAGCTCTTGCTCTACTTCTTTTAAAGTTTGAAATAAAGCATTTGATTTTGCCGAGAATGTGATATTAGGAATTTGCAATAATTCAACAATGGTCTGGCTAAAATATGAGTTTGAGTCAGAATCTGGAGACAGGTTATAGTCAAATAGATTGAGTTTCAATGGATTGTTCAAACCATTTTTAATGTGCATTAGGACAGTGACATCAAGTATTGAACCAATCAATTGATGAGGTTTGTCGTCAGCTTTAAAAATCAAGCCATAACCAGGGGAATGATAGTTTAATCGATTAAAATTGATATTAAATTCTTTGACCTTTAATTGAAAAGCAAATTTACTTAGTAAACTTGAATAATTGAAATCATTAAAATTTTCATTTTCATTTTTATTTTTATTTTCGTTTTCCTTTTCATTGGCAGTATTAAAATTAAATTTAGGAAGATCAAAGCCAAGATCCATTTTGTTTTTTACATGATCATTTTGGATGTCATTATTTTGAGTATGGTCATTTTGATTATTGTGCTCATGATCATAATAACCATGGTAAAATTTCAAAATTTGGTCCAAACTTTCAAAATTGTTGATTAAATTTAAATAATTTTTAAAAAGACTCTGAAAATTGGAATTATTAATTGAAAAGGTGTTATTTTGAGAGTTTAATGATACGTCATTGGATTTAATGAAATCTTTAAACTTATTGTTCAAAGAGTTACTATTATTTTTTTTTATCAAAGATTTTAAAAAAAACAAAAATAAATTTAATTGGGATATGTCAATATTTTGTAAAGATATAGAAACCTCATTTAGAATTGATAATAACAAGTTTCTCCGATACAATTTTAATTTATTTTTATTTAGCAGGTAAGTCAGCTGAAAATCTACTATTTTTTCGCATTGAATATTATGACTATTATTATCGTTATTGATATCAATGTTGTTGTTTATTTTATTGTGATTATGAGAAATATTGGAATCATCATTGCTAATATTATCACTAATATCATCTTTGCTTTTATTTGCAATATTATCATTATTATCGTTATTATTCGTATTGTTTAATAGAGAGGATTTATTATTGGAAATATAATCTTTTAACAAATCGAATAATAGAGGTAAAAGATTTTCATCATTGATTGATAAAAAGTTTGATGTAGTATCTAGGAAATCTAGTAATTTTAAATTGAACCCGTTTAAGACAAAATTTGAATTGACATTGGTTATTGAATTTTTTTCGACATTTAATATAGAGTTGAATTCTAGATTTAGTTTGTTAATAATGAATTTGTTTTTATTGATGTGATTTTTATTGTTATTAGAGATACAGTTATCAATAATATTGAAATTGTTTATGCATAAAGATAAATTGAACAAAAGATAATGAGTTTTAAATAGCTGTTGTTCTTTTTTAAAAGATTTTAAGTTTGAAAATAGTTCCATAGTTGATTGTCTTTTTAAGTGTTTAATATCGTCAATTTTCAAATAATCGCTATCGTTAGTCAAGATTTGATGTATTTCCTTATTATCAACATAATTCAAGTTTAAGGAGAACTGTATTTGATTTAGTACAAAAGAAATTAAGGTTATTTTAGATTTAGATTTAGATTTAATATTTTTGTTATTTTTGTTATTTTTGTTGTTAATATTATTGAATAAATTGACCTTTAGATTTTTAATTATAAATTGAAAATTGGGGAAACTGAAATTTTTTGAAAGATTTTTTATAAAAGAAAGGTTGTAGTATTTTTTCAAAAAATCCATGAGCTGTATTGAAAAATCATCTTTTTCATCAAAAATATCATCAATAGAATTGTCAATATCAACTTCAGTTTTATTTTTATGTTCCTTATTTTCATCATCATCGTCATTGTCATTATTGTCATTATTATCATTATTATCATTATTATCATTGTAAGAAGATAAGTTTTTTTGAAACAAGTTTTTTAGTATTATATCGTAAAAATCGAAGGAAACATTCAAATCGATATCAGATATTACTATGTTCAAAAATTTGAAAGATTTCAAAAAAAAATTAAACTTGAGTACAATTGTATGAAAAACAACATAGTCATCATTTTGGTCTTGGTTTTGGTTTTCAAATATAGTGTGGTCCTGAACAAAACAGTTTGATAAATTTTTCAAATTGAACTCATCGCGCAATTTGCTAATATTAGATAAATTGATGGATAGGTGTTTTATGACTATGTTCGTTGGAAGAGTGTAAACAATTAAAAACCCATAGAAGTAGAATGTGAAACAGTTGATGACAATAGTCAAAAACACGTATATTATTAGGAAGTTGATGAGCAGGTCAAAGAGAGTCTTGAGAAACATTTAGCTGAGGCTGTGGAGTGATTGGCGACAGTGGCAGTGGGATGAATGCTTCAGATTGAAAGTGGGAGTATAGAACAGTTCTCAGCAGTGTGCCAATTGAAATAGATACCCAAGATATGTGAAAAAACCCAAAAGCAGCTAGTCAGCAAACACCAGCAGTCTTCGAACAGTTTAGAGCTGGATGAAAGTATGGAATTGCATTATATCGTCGTCCTAAAGAGGCCTTTTCCCAGCCGTTGAGCGGAAGATCTCGTTCCGTCGCGGTGGCTCCAGCGGATGCGCTTAAAGGCGTGCTGCAATGCGCTAGTGCATAATCCGCGGCCCGTACATCACGGGACCTGCTTGTTCCGCGTCGTTCTGCCGATCTCCTATTCCTGATTTGGGTGCGATATAATGCTCGGCTTTAGAGTTGTCTCTTGAGGGAACACACTTTCTATTGCTTGCTGCTTCTGGCTGACTTGTCCACTGGTTACAATGAGCTTCTTCTTTGGCGCTGGTGCCTCTGCAAACAAGAAACCTACTGACTTGGTAGACAAAAATGACAGATCGGATCTCAACAACTCCCCAGCTTTTCTAAAATTCACCAATCTTGAGTTCACACAATTAATCTTGGAGGACCCCCCTTTCATTTTGAGCATGGGTGGTTCGAATGGCAGCATTTACCTTGAGAAAGAAGACCAGAAGTGGGAATTGCTCACCGCAAAGATCAATCAGACCTACAATCTCTCCTACAACAATGGTGTCCTACAAAACCATTTGATCTATCTATTGAATTTTTTCAAAAGTCAAATTGACTTTTTTTTTGAAGATTTTTATAGGTCTTTGCATAGTTACCAACACAGTATGGTTAATAAAAGTAATGGTGCTAATCAGAATACAGATACTACTAATACCAATATTACTGCTCCTACTAACAATAATAATAAAAATAACAACAACAAAAATAACAACAATAATAGTGTTAGTGACATTAATAGCTTAATGAATTATGACAATTTATTTATGGATGATGTACAATTCTCAAAACTAATTCAAAGCTATTTTTTAAGAAACAATTTATCTCATCCTTTATTTAAAGGATTGAATTATGAGACAAGAGATTTATTGTCCAATTTAATTGCAATTCATTTAATGAAAAGAATCACGAAATACCAATCTTACTTCAGATTATTGAACCAAAATTTGTTCAATTATCCTCCAAGTAAATCTTTTAAAAAAAAGTAATTTGATTTGTAAATTTTTTTACTTATAAATGGATTTTTGCATTTTCTTATTTTTATTCTATGATTTTACTAATCATCTCATTTTACTGACGTCTTGTTGAACTGATTATCACATTTTTTTAATTTTTTTTTCCAATGGTTGGGTTTGTATAGTATTAATTTATTTGGACTTTATATAATTTTTGTTTTTTCGTCTTTTTTTTTTGCTTTTTGGCTTTTTTCTAGGTTTATTTTCATTTTAATATATATTATATCATATAACTAAATAAGAATTACAATGGTATTTTTCAATTGACAATTACCAATTACCAATTAAAAGTAAAACTTAAATTATACTAAGTTATATTAAATGATATATATTTATACTCATAACTTTTTATATTCTAATTTGCCTTCAAGCTTCTTTGTTTCTGAGACTTTTCTAACTGCTTTCATAATATCGTCTTGAATGATATAATCTCTATCACTTCTAATGGCAAAAAATCCTGCCTCGGTTATGACGTTTCTAATATCAGCACCATTAAAGCCATCACTCATTTTAACTGCTGCTTCAAAATCAAATTCTCCCTTTTTGGCCACGTTTTGTGTATGGATCTTGAAAATATCCAATCTTGCAACCTCATTTGGCAAAGGAATCTCAATCTTACGATCCAATCTGCCGGCTCTTAGCAATGCAGGATCTAGAGTGTCGGGTCTATTAGTTGCCATGATAACTTTAGTTTGCCCCAAATAATCAAAACCATCCATTTGATTTAATAACTCCATAAGAGTTCTTTGGATTTCTCGATCTGCTGATGTACCCTCAGAAAATCTTCTGCCACCAATCGCATCAATTTCATCCATAAAGATAATACATGGTTCATGTTCTTTGGCGTAACCAAACAATTCCCGGACTAGTCTTGAGGATTCACCGATATATTTGTCAACTATGCCTGAAGCAGGAGAAAAGATAAAATTGGCTGCAATGGTAGCTGCAACAGCTTTAGCTAATAGCGTTTTTCCAGTACCAGGTGGTCCGTACAACAAGACACCCTTTGGTGGTTTAATTCCGACTCTTTGAAACAATTCTGGGTTTTTCAATGGCAATTCAATCACCTCTCTTAATTCTCGTATTTGATCAGTTAAACCACCAATTCCCTCAAATGAAACTTCTCCTGAATCAAAAGTGGTCATATTATAGACGGTAGGGTCGACTTCTCTGGGTAAGATTCTCATAATCGTTAACGTTGTCATATCCAATGCGACTCTGACACCCTGTTTTAATTTGGATTTGTTTATAGTATTTCTACATCCGACAATATATCTTGGACCGGATGATGCCTTTACTATGAATTTTTCCTCAGTTAGTTGTTTTAAAACAGTTCCAATTAATTGACCGACACTTTGCAAGGCTTTGATGTCTTCTTCAGTTTTTGTGAAGTCCTTCTCTAAATCTCTTATTTGCAATCTTAAATTCTTCAAACGCGCGTCCCAATCTCTATGTTCAATTAGCTTGCTTTTGAATTGGTTCAACGCTTTTTCCTTTCTGAGGTCTCTCGTAGATCTGGGCTGTTGCGGTGGCTGTGGTGGTTGCTGTGCACTCGAAGACGAAGCTTGGTTCTGGATTATCGAGCTATCCACATCGTTATTTAAGGCAGATAAAAGTGGGTCGTTTTCTTCACTCATTTTTCTTCAATTTGAAATCAATCTTCAAAACTCAAACTAAAAATGGCTGTACCTCAATTCTCCAGAAAAGGCTCGCAAAAGATGTATGTGTGTGGTGTAGAATCAAAACCAGCACGTCGCAATTGGTGTTAGCTAGAGGCAGTTGGAGATATTTCCACTGTGTTTCCAGATGAGAAGTATCAAGTGGCAAGAGAAAAAGGTTTGGAGATCTGGGCGGACGGGTAAAATGCACATCCTACACCCACTACGCGTACGCGAGCGTGATATTTCACACAAATAAAGACAGTTCTGGGTTTGGAGAACCACTGCAGTTGTTTCTTGTCAATTATCGCAGTGATGGCCAGCACCTTTTCCAGACAGGGCATGGCTTCCAATATCAATGGAGCAGACAAAGGAGAACTTCTTGAGGAGCAGAAGCAGGAGATCCGGGAGGCGTTTCATTTGTTTGACTTGAATAACGATGGCCACTTGGGATTTCACGAGTTGAAAATTGCAATGAAGGCCCTAGGCTTTGAGCCCACAAAAAAAGAGGTGCTAGACATGATAGCAGAGTATGATGTCAACGACAAAAATCTAATCAACTACGACAATTTCTTCCAAGAGATGGGTCAAAGAATACTCGAAAGAGACAAGGACTCAGAAATCGAAAGAGCTTTCAAGTTGTTTGACGAGGACTCCACTGGAAAAATATCGTTGAAAAACCTCAGAAGAGTTGCAAAAGAACTAGGAGACGAATTGGGAGACGATGAGCTAAGAGCAATGATCGATGAGTTTGATTTGGACGACGATGGCGAAATCAATTTTGATGAATTCAAAAGAATATGTCAAGACGACTGAGCCGACGCCTGCTGGGGCTGTACTATATAAAAATTCTTTTGCACTTCTTTCTCGATATACATTCTATACAACTGTGCCATTTTTAATTCTGTTTTTTGTTTCCACCTCTTTTCCTTCTCTGTTTCTTTTTTGGCACCATAAACACCAACTCGGAATAGCAATCTCCGGCCACATTTCACCTGACCAGTACCGGCTCTTTCCTAATGGGGCCTTCTTCAACTTGGCCAGTTCTGAAGTAAAATCGTTTTCAAAACCAACTCACCATCATTTGCAGCTTTGAATATCTTTGAGCTGGATGGTTGTGATTTGGAAGATGGTATTTGTTTAAGTTCAAATATAGTACTGTATTTGCTTTGAAAAATGTCCTACAATATAGCGTACGTATTGTCTGTTCTAGCAATTTATTACTATTTTTGTCCTATTGCTTTCTAGGTAGATTTGATCCAAGCTAATACTCTATCTTAATCACAGAATGGTGTCTGATTTCTTTTACCCACAAATGGGTGGTGTGGAACTTCATATTTATCATCTTTCGCAGCAACTTATACAGTTGGGCCACTCAGTCGTTATCATCACTCACGATTACAAGTCGAGAATTGGTATACGATATCTAACCAATGGACTAAAAGTATATTATGTTCCATTTTTCATTTTGTTTCGAGAATCGACTTTCCCAACTGTTTTTAGTGCTTTTCCAATCTTGCGAAACATATTTATAAGAGAAAATATCAACTTGGTTCATGGCCATGGTTCATTAAGCTCCTTGTGTCATGAAGCCATTTTTCACGCGAGAACGATGGGGATTAAAGCTGTTTTCACCGACCATTCATTGTTTGGTTTTGCTGATATTGGTTCGATTTTAGCTAATAAAGCCTTGAAATTCACTTTAAAGGATATCAACAGAGTGATTTGTGTGTCTCATACTTGTAAGGAAAATACTGTACTAAGAGCGTAAATCAATCCCAATATAGTTTATGTTATTCCCAACGCTGTAATATCACAAGATTTTAGACCTGATTTATCGAAAATGAATCGAAAATTAAAGCAAAATATTAAACAAATGACTAACACTATTAATAATAATAATAATAATAATAATAATAATAATAATAATAATGACAATGACAATGACAATGATAACCACAACATTGAAATTGAAATTGAATATATAACTATTGTTGTCATATAAAGATTATTTCAAAATAAAGGTGCTGATTTATTAGTTAAAATTATCCCAATTATATGCTCAAAAAATTCAAAAGTTCGGTTTTTAATAGCAGGTGATGGCCCAAAATTTATTGATTTAGTTCAAATGATTGAAATGAATAGATTACAGGAAAGAGTGGAATTAATTGGCGAGATTCGTCATGAACAAGTTAGAGATGTTATGTGTAAAGGGGATATTTATCTTCATGCTTCCTTAACTGAAGCATTCGGTACTGTATTAGTTGAGGCTGCATCATGCAATTTGCTAGTAGTGACAACAAGAGTTGGTGGTATTCCAGAAGTTTTACCAAACTATATGACAGTTTTTGCTAATCCCTCGGTAAATTCATTAGTTGAAAACTGTTTAATTGCTATTGAAATGATTGATTTAAAAAAAATTGATACATCGGTATTTCATGATGAAATCAAGAAAATGTATGATTGGACAGATGTCGCAAGAAGAACTGAGTTGGTTTATAATTCAATTCGAGAGAATGAAGTCAAAAAACCTTTATATATAAAATTTCAAATCTTTTATAACTCAGGTTTATGGGCAGGTAAATTATATCTTTTATGTGTTGTTGTTGATATTTTTATTTTATTTTTCTTAAATATTTTTTATCCAGTGCAAAATATTGATAGAGTTCGAAAATGGCCCAAAAAAAAAGGTGAAAAGCCCAAATTAGCTTGAAACAACAACAAAAAAAAAAGTGTGTGTGTAAAAAAAGTATTTAATAGTCTATACATTAAAATATCATCATTTATCATCATTTATCATCATCTGAATCGGAATAAATCTCGGGATCAGATTCTTCATCATTTTTCTTTGAAAAGTTGTTTTCAATATTAGCAGAAAGATATTTGCCGTTAGATTCCAATATAACATTATGTCCGACAATAGAATTTTCCAAAATAACATTATCACCAATTATGACATTATTAAATACTAAAGAACCATTTAATCTACATTTTTTGCCAATTTGACAATTATCACCAATAATAGTTTTCTTTATAGTGGACATTTTATCAACGGTTGTATTTTGGCCCAATAGAGAATCAACTCCAATGGTGGGGGCACCCTTTTCTTTTTGTTTTTGAGCTTGAGATTGCAACTGGTTACGAATGGAAGGGTTTTTTAATAGATTTTCCTTCATTAGCCACCTATTTGATTCTAGATATAACTGTAAAGTATTTGATCTTATGAACGTTGATTGTTTTGGAAATATAAACAAGTTTATCTTTTCTAGGGGCTTTTTATGCTTCCAAGACCTTTTAGCTAAATCCTGGAAAATCGTTGTTATTGATTTTTCGTTAATTTTGTATTTCTTGACTGTGATTGAATGTTTCAAAATGTTGGCTAGTTCCAATGAGTTGAAGAAAATAAAACTGTTCAATAAGTTTTTTGACACTTGAATATTAGGGAATCTCCATAACATTTGAGTTCTTATTTGCAAAAATTTTGAGATTTCAATTGATTCATTTGTAATCAAATCAACCAAATGAGAATCGTTCTGGTAGTAATCGTAGTCATTTATGGCATTGCTGTTGTTGATGTGATTATTTTGGGACTCGTAAAGAGTATAGTAATTTTTAAAGTTATTTGAATGAGTTGGAATATTGGATAGACTGTTGTTATAAAAACAACACATGGATACATCCTGAGCATCTCTAATCCTGAACTGTTCAATTAAAACCTGAGCAGGCAAGTCAGTTATGAAATCACAAGGCAATATAGCAAAATCCGAATTGATTTTGTTCAAATTGATCAAGCTGGCCAAGATCTCGCCAGTCGTCTTTGCATTTATGGGAACAATATTGATTTTGTTAACAAAACTTAAGATCTGCTTGTTACGGATATTCGACTCGTAGTTATTCAAGAACTCCTGGAGCAGATCCTTCGAGGAGGCATCAACGACCAAAGATATATCTTTGAATGGAGCATTATCACACCATTCGAGAACATGCTGGACCATTGGTTTATTGAAAATGGGAAGCAAGGCCTTTGGCATACCAGAGGGATGAGCAGTGGAAAAGGGAGAGAGCTTGGCCCCTCTGCCACAAAGAACAATAGCGTGGAACTCCATCTTGTATGGTTGGAAGGTGTAACAACACAATAATCACTGGCAATAGCTTCGTGAAGAATCTGGTCTTTGTGGTGAAAAGTTTCAGTTAGTCACACGTGGGCGGGTAACTTCTCAAAAAGCGAAAAAAAAGTGGAGGATTTGGTGAGAAGCAGAGAAGAGTCAACGACTGCTAAGGAAGTGCTATCAAGAACCAGTTGTGATCATGAGTAGTTGGAGTCGTACCACCAGCAGATTCATCAAGGACTCTACCAACCTAAAGGACAGTTACATTCGGTCACAGGAGAACTTTCTCAAAAAGTACCAGCTCGAGCACCAGAGGTCTGTGCTTCTTAAAGTCCCCGAAAAACTCAGGTTTAACGACGACTTTGCAAAGAGAAAGTATGTTCCAGGCGATAGAGTGGTTATAATCAAGGGTCCTCTCAAGGGAACTGTCACCAAAATCGATTCTTTTGACGCAAACACCAATGGATACACTCTTGTGCATGGTCCCCAGAAAAAAATTGCAGTTCCCAAGAGTTTGTGGGTGGCAGGGCAAAAGAGTCATGTAACCCAATTCCCACAGCCTGTTACACAAGATTATATTAAGTTGATTGCTATTCGTAAAGATCCTGCCACAGGGCTGAAGACCGATGTTATTATCGATGATGTGGAATTCCGTGGCGAGTATTTTGATTCGGTATATCAACGATTTTTACCCAAGAGATATGTCAAATACAATCCACAGGCATTGATACCCTGGCCTGAGCTAAATGTTCCAGAAGAAATTGGAGAATGGACCACATCGAGAGAAGATGCTAAGCAAAAGAGTTTTTTTATCAGCTCGATTTTTTCAAGTGGAATACCCAAGGCAGCATTGGAATCATTGAGAAATCCTTATTCCAAATACAATACAGGTGTTTATACCAATCACGATATCAGAATGTTAACACCTCCAACTATGCCATTAACTGAAACTAAGAAAAAATACCTCGAAGAGAGAGAAATGCTCAGGGCCAGAGAGAAATACGAGATCTCTCAAAAGACCAAGGACTACATCAACAAGAGAGTTAGTGACTACATAAAAGAGCAAAAAGAGTTTGAGGCTAATGAAAAGGGGAAAAATTGAAAATGAAAACAAGAATACCAGTGTTGATGTGTTGATAGAAGTTGATTAATTTTTTATAGTGATATCTTGTATATACTTTATTATTGCTATTCTCATTATTCTTATTATTATTATTATTATTGCGATTCCTGTTATTACTGTTGTTTTTAAATATGTGATTAAAGTGTAGATTCATTTTGTCAATCAAAAGCACTAGATATAATTTTCTATTTAGTTTTTTTGCCAAAAACAGAACAAAAAATACGTATGATTAATGCTAGATTGTATATAGCACTTTCTACTACAATTCAGTAGCTTGAAAGATTCAAATGCCAGTCTCTAAACAAATTTAATGGGTATAAAGTGCAAATCTTAAATGTTGTTATTTAATACTCATTCTATTTATTTGGTCCAGGATATTTCAAAAGCCGTCTCGGCATTTCAACGGTCTTCCACCGACTTTCAACGGCTTTCAACGATTTATCACATAATCTCTCCTTTCTTTACTGGTGGACAAGGAAATTTCCTCAAGCAAGTTTTGAAAATGTTTGGAACTTCAGTCAAGTGATATGTAAAAAAGTTTGGAAAATTGAATTTGATAGCTCTAGCTTAAAATTTTTAGCCAAATGACTATGATTAATTAAATTGCTGATATTGACAATAGATATTCGCAATGTTGATCTTGTTGACAAATGTACTGAAAACAAAATACAATCTTTCAAAGTTGCAGAAAGAGCAAAAGCGACAGCTCAAATATTTGCTAATGGAGATGGGCTATTTTTGAAAATATATATATGCAAAAGATACAGGACAGAATGAAAATAGAGAGATAGATTAAATAGATGCTGATGGAGACGTAGGATTGGATGGAGACTGTAATTTCTATCAGACGAAGAGTAACACAAACAGCATTAAATAAGAGAACTGAAATAATCAAGCGTTACCCGACTCTTAAGGGATTACTAATCCCCTAACGATTGACTGCACTCCCCTCCAATTTCACAACACTTTTTCCTGTGCACGAGAAGGGTATTTTTCTTGTCCACCACTGGTTGTGGTTATTATGCAAACGCTGGTTGTAATGATACATGCGTCATTGTGCATACATACGCATGCGTTTTGACAATCATAACCCGAGAGCTGTTTTTGCTTCGGAGTTGTCTCTTTGTTTATTCCAACATTGTCGGATTGAAAAATATGAAAACAAAGACACAATCCATTGTTTATTCCAGAGGTTTGTATTTGTAATATGATCAAGTTGAATTGGAAATTGAAAGAGGTTAAACACCACCCTTGTCAACTATTGTATCAAAATGGCCTATTGCTTACAAAGCATTTTTGTTGTAGTCGATTTCTGTGATTCTAAAATTGATGCTATTAAATCAAACAGTTCAGAATGGTTTGGCACATTTACGCTTCTCAGTCAATCTAGTTATTGGATCAATCATAGTTTGCCAATCTATGGGATACAACAAATTGTTGCTTCCATCAGAGGCTCTTGCAAGCACCACACCCAAATCGTTTCTTGTAGTCGATAGATAGTAATTGGACCCATCACCTAGTGACAATACCAATGCCCTCACAATATCACCAGGCATAAAACAGTCGTTTATCTGCAATTTATCTTTATCTATTTCTCTGACATCTTGTGATCTGATTACGCCTTTGAAATTTTCGCCCAAATTCGAACTTGAAGAACTGACTGAAGCTGAAGATGCAGTGGCTAGAATCGAGGTCAATGCGCCCGAACCACCTCCAGGAGATATTTCACCATACCCATTGCTTGCTATACCGGAATCTTTTAAAACTGTCTGCTGAAACTGATTTCCTCGTTCAACCACTAATATCTCGCAGAATGCCTGTCTTGTTGATATTTTTGAAATCTTCACTAAAACAATGTCACCCTCATGTGGCAAGTTGCTTGAAAATAAATCGAGTTTTTCACTCAACACTTCATTGCTTATTATTGGTTTATCATCATCGTTTTTATTATCATTGCTGCTATCCTGGTCAATATCCATCGAATCTTTGTTGTTTTTACACATTACTCGGGGAATTCTATTCAACACGTTATTTTTGGGCAAAACAGATATTAGATACTTCTTGATCTGAAAGTCCACATTTTGAGTCTTGTTGGCACCAGCGTTGTCTTTATCGTATTTATTTTCGTTATTTGCTGATGGGTCGTCAACATTATCAGCAAGTGGTTGCAATCTGACCTTTCCCAATATCGTTGAGGCTACTATTGGGCTCCTTTCGTTATTCCCAATCAAAATCGAGTCGTACTTGGTGCCTGGACCAGAAATGAACTTTCTCACAGTGCTCGACTCAAATGCTTCATAAATAGGACAGAGAGCTTGGCCAGGCACCACATAACCAGGTATTTGAATTGTCATTGTAGAAATTACAGCACCACACCACAAATAATATACGCTCAAGCACCAAAACCAGCAGCAGCAGCAATATTGATTTCAAGTCACCAATGGCTTTTATCTCACTGATCTGAACAAATCCAAGCTAAAAATTGTTTCCATCAAAATTCAGTCTTGGATTTTCGCTTCACGTGCGTGAAATCTCTTCATAATATGATTTGAAATAAAAAAAAACTTTAGATTTTTCTCTGTTGATATCAGAATAAAAAAT
This sequence comes from Ascoidea tarda (nom. inval.), assembly GCA_030560485.1. Classification (NCBI taxonomy): domain Eukaryota; kingdom Fungi; phylum Ascomycota; class Saccharomycetes; order Ascoideales; family Ascoideaceae; genus Ascoidea; species Ascoidea tarda (nom. inval.). Next base: position 38,395 of record JAKTTS010000065.1, read on the forward strand.
ATTAAAGACGATGAAAAGTAGCATTATTTAAGGAAATAAATGATAAATATATTCAAAAGTGTTAGGAACAACTCACCTTATAGCAAGTTAAGAAGTACTGATTTAATAAGAAAAACAATGACTACAACTAGCGATTGCGATAACAATAATGTTTATAGATCTAGATATTTTGATATTGGTGTCAACTTGACAGATAAAATGTTCAAAGGACGTTACAATGACAGGCATCATCACAGCAGTGATTTGGATGGGGTTATATATCGTGCAAAGCTATTCAATGTCAACAAGATGCTAGTCACTGGGTCTTCATTCAAGGAGAGCAAACACTGTATTGATATCTGCTCCAGATATACAAATTTATACTCAACGGTTGGTGTTCATCCATGTTCTGTCACAGAGTTTGTCCGAGATGGAGTAGATCCAGATAAACATTTGCAGAAGATTAAAGAGCTATGCATGGAGGGTAAAAAAAAGGGGATTGTAAAAGCATTTGGAGAGATAGGATTGGACTATGACAGATTATTTTTCTCATCTAAAGAACTCCAACAAGAGTATTTCAAGAAACAATTGGAGGTATCAATTGAGGTAGAATTGCCATTGTTTTTGCATCTGAGAGCATCTACGGATGATTTCATTCAAATAATCAAACCATATCTAAGTAGGATGAAGAAAAATGGAGTGATACATTCATTTACTGGTACAGAAGAAGAATTGAACAAATTTTTAGAATTGGGATTTTATATTAGTGTTAATGGATGTTCATTTAAAACTGATGAAAATTTAAAAGTTGCCTCAAAGATTCCATTGGAAAAATTGTTGATTGAGACAGATGCACCATGGTGTGAAATTAAAAGAACACATCCTAGTTATAAATATTTAACTCAATATCCAAATTTTTATTATCCTCAAGTGAAAATAATAGATGAAGAGATCAAGAACGTAGCCAATTACAATAATAATAATAATAATAAAATTAAAACTAAAGGTAGAAATAAAGAGCCAAAAATTAGTTATCATGAATTTTTGCCATTTCCAAATATCAAAAAGGAACATTACAATAAACTTTACAATTCAGATAATTTTGAGAATGACTCTAATTTTATAGATGAGTTTAAGTTTAAATTACCTCTTATTAAATCAAGAAATGAGCCTGTTTGTATTGGATTTGTTGCAGAAGTTATGAGTAAACTTAAGGATGTTGAGCCTAAGGAATTGATTGAAACTTGTTACTTGAATAGTTGTAAATTGTTTGAACTAGAGGAAAATGATGATTAAATAGATCAAAATGTATAGGTTTTTTTTACGTTTCAAAGTAATGATAGTTAATCATTATTATTATTATACAGGTTGATAGATGTTTTTTTAAATTGTTCAGATAGTTTAAGTTTAAATTTTGATTGAATTTTGAAAAATTACTTTGCAGTAATCAATTCAAAAAACAAAAGGTATTTATCTTTCTAACTGACTAATAATCAATAGAATAAATCGATAATCAAAGGACCCATGCTTTAAAACATTTCGATGGCAGAGAAGTTAATTTTTCGACATTTTTCAAGTAATTTAAATTAAAAGTTTTTTTCTTATCCAAGTTTGAAACTAATGACTGCCCCATACTTAGATCCAGAACTAAATACATGGAGGTGATTTTATTTTCAGTTAAATCTAAGAAAGTTGAGTAACAGTTATTTTCAATTGTTTTTACCTTATTATGAGATAAATATAGATCTTTTAACTTTAGCAAATTTGAAAGCTTTTCAATTTTACGAACCTTGTTGTAATTTAGATACAAGCATTCTAATTGAGTTAAATGCAGCAAATTTTCAATTTGAATAATATTATTATCAGAAATATTTAGCGTTTTTAAATTAATCAAACATGACAAGTTCTCAATTTTTCGAATATTGTTGAAACTTATATCCAACTCGGATAAGCTAATCAATTTGGATAGTTTTTCAATTTTTTTAATCTCATTAACACCTAATTTAAAACTGACAAATTTGGTAGTGCTGATAAATTGCCAATTTTATTTATTTGATTATAAGATAAATCCAAATATCTTAAATTGACCACATTTTCAAATAGATTGGTCATTTCCGATATTTTGCTATAACATAACTTTAAGCTTTTCAATTTTTTTAAACCAGACAATGAACTAATTTTATTCTTTCCATTTTGAAATATATTCAAACCTCCAGAGTGTGTCACATCATTCTCCTCATCATCACTATAAGGAATGGGACAATATGCTTTACATTCAAATGTAAATCTTATTAACGAATGTGCATTTTTCAGCCAGAATAATCTAAATATGTTATTTAGAACTCGATCATCAAGTTTTTTATAGCAATCGGAAATTTCGAACGAGATTGTCTTTATTTTTTTTCCCGTCAGGATGGTTTTTTCAAAATATGGATCTTCAATTGATTTATAGCTGATACAATAGAACAGCTCATTTAAATGATTTAAAAATTGAGACTTGAACAAAAAGAAATCGCAGAAACGAATGTATAACTCGTCTTCAGTGCATCCATAATTCCAACTATGATCGTTCAAAGAACTCGTGAAATGAACTGACTGAAATATTATCGACAGAGCAATGTCCTTTATAATCTCAGAATCATGTAGTGTAAACAACCAAAGTTTGTCAAATGGAAGATAGAACAATATAGTTTCAATGAGACTAAATGGCAATCCAAATAAGTCTTTTCTAGTAACAGAAGATTTTGACATTATTAAGACAGAGCTTTATTCGCTAGCTGTTTTCACCGCCAAAAGATCCAACAACACAAGCAGCATTTTCAATATTTATATAGTTCTAGAATTATCTTCAAAACAGTTCCACCAGACGAACAATTTTCACCCATCAGTGGTAAATTTTTTTTTTTATTTTCAATGCAGAATTTTGGCATCCACTGCTGTGGGGGCTATATGCGGAGTCGCGCATCTCATGCATTTTTTTTTGAAATTTTTTTTTTTTTTTGGGATAAGATTGAAATTTTCAAGGTAGATGTTATTTAGAGAATAATTCATAATTTGCAATTTATAATTCGTTTGTAAAGTGTTGTTAATATTTTGTATATTATAAATGGTGCTCAAATCAACATCGGCTAATAACGTTTCAGTTTATCAAGTTAGTGGATCAAATGTATCAAGATCCTTACCTGATTGGATTGCTAAAAAGCGTAAAAGATCACTTAAAAATGATATCGAGTACCAAAATCGAATAGAATTAATCCAAGATTTTGAATTCAGCGAGGCCTCAAACAAAATCAAGATTACTCCCGATGGTCAATTTGTAATGGTGACAGGAACATATAAACCTCAAATCCATGTTTATGATTTCCAAAATTTATCATTGAAATTTGAAAGACATACTGATTGTGAAAATATCAATTTTATATTGTTGTCAAACGACTGGACCAAATCTGTTCACTTACAAAACGACAGGTCAATCCAATTTCATAACAAAGGTGGTATACATTATACAACAAGGATACCTAAGTTTGGAAGAGATTTATGCTACAATGAAATCAATTGCGATTTGTATCTTGCAGCGAGTGGAAATGAATTGTACAGATTGAATTTGGACCAAGGAAGGTTTTTGCAGCCATTTCAGTTGGAGACAGATAAAGGAGCAAACTGTATTGATAGAAATGAGTTGCATGGGCTAATCTCAGTTGGGTTAGAGAATAACAGCGTTGAATTTTGGGATCCGAGATCTAGAAAAAAGGCGTCAACATTGTATTTACCAGAAGAAAATATTGAGGTGACAGCATTAAAATTTCGAAACGATGGGTTTAATTTTTCAGTTGGAACGTCTAGTGGGATTAGTTATTTGTATGATTTAAGAAGTGCAATACCATATAATACAAAGGATCATGGGTATGGGTTTGCAATCAAGAAGTTTATATGGTTGAACAAAACCAAGAATAATGAGGATAACGAGAATAATATTGTTGTTACGGATAAGAGAATTGCCAAAATATGGAACAAAGATAGTGGGAAGTTGGTTGCTTCAATGGAGCCAAGTACAGATATTAATGATATAGAGTATGTTAAGGATTCCGGAATGTTTTTCATGGCCAATGAAGGAATAGCGATGCATACGTACTATATACCAAATTTGGGACCAGCACCTAAATGGTGTTCGTTTTTGGATAATGTTACAGAGGAGTTGGAAGAAAAACCCACTGATACAGTTTACTCTAATTATAAGTTTATTACAATAAAAGAAGTGAAAGATTTGAATTTGGCACATTTAATTGGGTCGAAGGTATTGCGGTCTTATATGCATGGATTTTTCATTAACAGTGAGTTATTCGATAAAGTGAATTTGATCAGCCAAAACTCTAGACAAAGCATTCAGGATGTTAAACGCAAGGAGGTTAATAAAAGAATTGATAAGGAAAGAGAATCTAGAATCAAGAGCAGTCTTAGCAATGGTGTTAACAGTGGTCACAAGAACATCAAGGTCAATAAGGAATTGGTGAGCAAGTTAAATGATAAGAAACACGGGAAAAGAGTTATTGAAGACATTGTTGCAGATGATAGATTTAAGGATATGTTTGAAGATCCTGAGTATCAAATCGATGAGGAGTCCTTTGAGTATAAGCAATTGAACCCAACAAAGTCGACAAAAGACAAAAGCGAGGTTCAAAACAGACCAAGAGGATTAACAGCAGCAGAGGAATCGGACGAAGAAAGAATGAACTCTAGATATGACGGAGAGTCATCTGATGAAGAAGAAAAGGAGGAAGAAAAAGAGGATGAAAGCGATGAAGAAGATGGAGATATTGAAGACGATGGGGAAGATTCTGAAAGAGAAAGAGAGTTGGAGGAATTGAGAGCAAAAGAAGTAAAACACCAGAAACAGATGGACAAACTAAGACGTAAAAAAGAGGCCCAAGAGAAGAGCGAGAGATTTATTCAATCGTTGACGTCGTCTGCATCGACCAACAAGACACTAAGCAACTTCATCACTGAAGAGAGCGAGCCAGTGTCGTTGGGGGAAAAATTGAGAAACCACGAACGAATGGAACAGGATAAGAGAAGTGCCAACAAGAACATCAAGTACCATCGTCTGGCCAAGGGAGAAGTGGAAATGACATTTATCCCCCAAAGAAGCAAAAAGGGCAATGGCAGAATCAAAAAAGCAGTGGACGAGAAAGCTGGTGGAAGAAGCAAGCAACGATACGAGGGCAGACGAAGTGCTGGTCGAAATCAGTTTCGTGGAATGTAGTAGGAGGTGTGAAAGGCAGTGCTGCATTTCCCACCCATCACATCTCCATTTGCATTTACACTTGCCCATTGCTGTCTGGTTGGTAACGAGCAGAGCTTCCACCACAGGCCAGAAAGACCCAAATGCAGCCATTCCAGTAACTCGAGCCAGAGCAGAGCCTTTCGCACTGGCCTGGCACAGCTCGTTGCAAGAACTGCTACCACTCTGGGCATCTCTCCAATTCTCTAGCATCCACTGCTTTCTTTCACACTTCTCTCAGCTATTTTCGTTGAGAAGGGAAATCAAAGAAATTCCTGGAAAAAACAGACCCACAGCGCTGGCGCAACGCAAATCAGAAACCACCGTGACGGTCCTGCGCTGTTTATACGAAAGACACGTGCATATTTCGCTTAGTATATGCAGAACACTGTGCAGAAGCTACACATAAGCTGCGCTGTAACTCAATTTCAGACGTACTTGTGTGTGTATTCATGCGTGTGTATGTGTATTATACATCCTGTCGCAGCAGAATTTCACTGGTTTTGTTTACCTTCAACTTATTTATTTATTTACTTTTTGTACT
>JAKTTS010000066.1:0-44075 GCA_030560485.1 Ascoidea tarda (nom. inval.)
TGCAGCGAAATTTGTGGAAAGAAAAAGGTATTTTCATGGCGAGGGTGATTTGAATTGGATGGGAGACGCATTAAGCGACAACATAGAATCAGTCAAGTTGGCGTTTGATAAATACCAATACAAAGAAGAGAGCAAGCTGCCACCAATTGTTATGCTACATGGGCTTTTTGGCAACAAAGGCAACAACAGAAGTGTTGGCAGGAAACTAAGTCAAGAGTTAAAGAGAGATGTGTACTGCTTGGATTTAAGAAACCATGGGGACTCGCCACACATCGCTAGACACGACTACCCATCGCTAGCACAGGATGTTGAGAGGTTCATTGAAAACAAAGAGTTTTACAAGAAACAAAACCAGCGCTGTGTTTTGATTGGACACTCGATGGGAGCAAAGACTGCGATGGCGGTTATGTTGCGAAAGGAGAAGTTGGTGTCGATGGGAGTGATAGTGGATAACTCGCCAGTGAGCTTTGCGTCAGCGTCAGGATCGATCTTTGGGCAGTATGTGAGGAAGTTGCTCGACATCACCGAGAACAAGAGCTTGGGCATCCAGAGTCTTCGCGAGGCAGACGAGTACTTGAAAAGCATCGAAGCCAACGAGTTCACAAGAAAGTTCTTGCTCACCAACCTTAGAAGAAGCAAGAACAGCAACAGCAGCATCGCGTACGAGAGCAAGGTACCGCTTCGGATCTTGGGCAAGGCAATCGACAACGGGCATATCGCGGGATGGCCGTACGATCCGAGGGCAGTCCGCAGCACGAAGCCGGCGGTGTTTATTCGAGGTAGCCGATCAAAGTACGTTGCTGACGAGTATCTTCGGGACGTGGGAATGTTTTTTCCAAACTTCCGTCTTGACGAGATCGACGCCGGGCACTGGGTGGTTTCGGAAAAGCCCACGGAGTTTGTAGCGCGAGTCAAGCATTGGGTCGAGTGGTTTGAGGAGCCCTAATGCGGCGAGCCCTGGGGCAGCCGCAACGGAGCGCCAATGAGAGCGGCTACTGGGAGCAATGTCCCGGCAGAGCAAAAGATGGAGCTGCGACGGCATCGCTCTCCATCCAGATCCAGAAGCACAGGAGCCTGAGGCCTCAACAGCATCATCCCAAGAACTCCTGCCTTCAACGCTGCTCCTTCTCCATCATGAGCACCAACGATAACTCTCCTCAGCTTCACTTGCCGGCCCTGGCAACAAAGTTGAAGTCGGCTTCCCACTACTACATCTCCTCCACAAGCAAGAAATCGAGACAGAAAAAACTCATTTGCACCTTCTGCAGCAACTCCAACGATTCTCTCACAAACACTGCAACTGTTCCTCCCGAACCCACCGCCACCCAGCCCACCGCCGACGACGCTGCTGCTGCTGCTGCTCATGTCGACAATATTCTCTCTCGCAACCTGCCCCAAATTCATAGCCATAGCTCCAGTTCTTCTTCAACTTCCAAACATTCAAACAAATCTTCTCATTCTTCTCACTCAGCTCATTTGTCTCATTTGATTCACTCCCATTCTCCCACCTTCCATCCCCATGCCTCTACCAAACCAAAGAATAAAGATACCATCCTAAATAAACCTAGTAAAACCATCAACAATCCCAGCATCAAAAGTCATAATAATAATGACGATTATAATGATATTGACTATACTATCAGTGACTATGACAACAACAGCAGTATATATAACGATCTAGACAGAATTATCAGTAATTTATCTCTAGATTCTTCAAACTCAATTTCAAATAATATTCCTAATAATTATGCAAATCATATTTCCAATCCAGATTTAATTAAAAATTCAAAGCCTGACCTAAAAACAAACCCAAAACCAGTTTTGAAATCAATACTCAAAAAGACTTCTTCCATACCTGCAAATAAATATGCAAAAAGAGAAATCCCTGCAAAAGATACTCCTTCCAAAAAAGTTCGTTTCAAATCAATCGCTAACGTTCAGTATCCGGATTGTCAAAAATCTAAAAGCAAATACAATTATAAATCAAACTGTTCAAATGGTTCAAATAATTTAAACAATTTAAACAATTTAAACAACTTTTCTTTTTCTTTCTCGAATTTATCCTCTCATAATAACAATTCAACAATAATAAATTCCACTGACAATCAAAATATATCAACTGCTCTCATCTCCGATGCCTGGGAAGATTACCAAGAGATCGAAGTCAATGAGGATTCTATAGATAACCTTGTCGATGAAATTGAATCTTACCACCACATAGATCTGTTAAATTATATTCAAAACGATACCCTGTCTTTTACAAATGATAATCTAATCAACCCCAACATTGAAAAAAAATCGTTAATTCTTCCTAAAATTAATGGGAATCTCTCTTATCATATCGATAACAATCAATCCGATAATCTCAATATCAATGATATCAAGAATATCAAGAATATCAGTGATATCAATGAAAATAATGATAGCGATTCTACCGATGCCTATCAGGTCCCAATTATTCACTCCCCTTACCTGACAGATAAATTTAAAACGCATTTTCCTAGAAACAAACTTTCTTCCAATTCAGATGACAATCAAGCCAGCAATACTCTTACTTTTAATGAAATTTTTAATCCCAATTTTAACGATAACCTCAATCAGAATTTTAATGATAGCTCTAATGATAGCTCTAATGAAAATTTTAATGAAAGTTTTAATGGGGATTTTAATGAAAATCCTAATAAGAATCTTAATAGGAATCTTAATAAGAATCTTAACGACATTTATGATGAAAATTACTCTTCTTCTTCTTCCTCTTCTTCCTCTTCTTCCTCTTCTTCCTCTTCTTCTTCCTCCCCTTCTTCATTTCAACCTAAAACAACAAAAACTTCAAAATATAAATACAAATACAAATAATATAGATTTATTATCTTTTAACTTTCTTTCTTTTCAAAAATTAAAATATTTTGATTTTTTTCTTCTTTTTTCTTCTTTTTTCATTTTTTTTATAATAATTAAAATAATATGTTATTTTGTTCTCTTCATTTCTATTGGTCTTATAGATGGATAAAATAAACCAATTATCACCAATATATTATATTAAATACAGTTAAATACAATTAAATGAAATAAAAAAAAAACAGTGAAAAAATAGTAAAAAAATAATAGAAAAATAAAATGAAATAAAATATATTTTATAGTCCTTAATAATAAGGTCTTGGGTTCATCTGATTATAAACTTTCTCATGTTGCATTTTTTTCTCTCTATATCTTTCTCTTTCTCTATCTCTCACCGAATCTCTGGTAGAATCCCTCATAGAATCTCTTTGGCGGTAATCAAAATTAGAACCAGAATTATATTCTCTTTTATAATTCGAGTTTACAGGATTATTATAACTACTATAGTTATTTCTCATTGTCGATGATGGAGGCTTACCATGATATCTATTTCTCGAGGGTGAAGAGTGTGATAAATTCGTGGGATTAGATGAAAATGATGAGCTCAAAAAGTCTCTTTTTGTATAACCTCTACCGCCCAATCCTCCTCCTAGTCTTCTTGGTAACCAATTATTCATTCTTCTGCCTCTTTCAATGTCACCTATTATTAATCGATTTTTGATTTTTAAATTTTTGCAGCTATTTAAAGCTTGAATGAAATCACTTTCTCTTTCAAATAAAATAAAGGCATACCCCTTTTTTTTATTCTTATTATATTTGTCTTCAATTATTCGAATTCTTTTTATTTCACCATATTGATCAAAAATCTTATGTAGATCATCTTCTGATATATCATATGGTAATCTCGACAAAAATAATGTTTTAAAAGGATTCCCGATTATTTGCGAGTCATGATTGGGATGCCAGTTATCCAAATCTTTTTTCAATTTTTCATTTAATAATCGTTTTTTCTTCCTTTTTTCACGTATTTGCTTTTGCTGTAAACCCTCAGTTGGCTCATATTTCACATTTTCAATATAATCTTTCAATGCATTGTCATGAATTAGTGAAGACATCCCAGATATAATTTGATTCGAGCGTTTTTGTGGTGCGACATCAACTGGCTGAACGTATTTTAATAGAGGTCTTGGTTCAAATAGTTGTGATATCTTCCTTGGTAATAAAGAATCAGAGTTGGACTAGATCAATTGGTGAGAAAAGCAGTTAGTATGAATAGCACAAATTAAATAGTAAGAAAATAGTCAATAGATAGAAAATTAGAACCAGCAATACCAAACAACTTACCATGTTTTCTGGATATCTTTTGTTGACACTACGATGGATCCAGATGAAGTAAAATTGCAGAGTATTGTTGAAATGCACAGACAGTGCTTCATCTCAAAAAATCGCAAACAAATTCTTTAAATCCTTCAAATCCGTGCCGTATGCAAACGGTAGGATTCCGTAATTACTATCCGGATACGCGGTTCCCTACCAATGTACACACGGATAGGATTCATCATCCATAGATGTTCTAGACCTTTTCTCTGGGATGCCGAACAATAAAAACAAATGGCCCGTTTGGATTATTAATGGTTGTGCAGGAGTTTAAAACATCCCCCAAAACAGCACCAGAACACTTCGGCATTTAAAACGGGAGCTATCACAGCAAGAACAGATAACAAAAATATAAATGGCTGAGAATTCCAAACCAATCCAGTTTACTGCGTTTTTTTTTTAGGATATTTTTTGAAACTGCTCTAGCAGCAAGGGACGCTTTTCTTGCTTTTCTCAAATATTTCATTCCTTTTGCCTAGCCTTGTTTTAGCAATCGTTGGTTTTCAAGCAGCGGAGTTGTCGTGAGTCTAAATAACAGTTTCCCTTTTTTATGTCTCTAGAAAAGGAATTGTAAATGGTTTCTAATTTCACTTTTTTGTGATTATTAAACGCAAAAAAAAATCAAATGACCATAAAATTCAAAACACTTCCACAAGTTCAAAATTCACATAAATATTGAGGGGTGCCTTTTTTAAAGCATGTTAATAACATAAAAATTTGGTTATCAATTTTATTCTTAGTTTTGTTAATTTTATGCTTTTTTTATTTTAGAATACGTTATAGTATTTCCTCCATGTAATTAAATTATAATTTGCTTTAACAATACGTTTGGTCTCATTTTTTATCATAAAAAAAACGCTATAGAATAAATTATCACTAATCTTTTTGATATACATATTTTTTGCTTCAAATACAGTGTTATAAAGATATTAAGAATCTACAATAAAAATGAATTAACCCTAAATGTTGTTATTTTGAAATTCTACTTCTTCGTTATTTGCATCAGCTACTAAATTTTCACTTGATAAATTTTTTTTGTCAAAATTTAATCCTGCTAAAAATTCTTCTCCATAATTGCTTATCAACTCATCACTTGTTGCCAATAATCGAGAAATATTCGATAGATTTGTTCCGGTAGCTGACATTAATAACTGTTTAGTATTCTCAAATGATTCACTATCCAAATTAAAATTTAAAAAATTGTTATTTCTTGACCTTAACGTTCCAATAGAAGCTTCATCATTTAATCCATCAGCTTCATTGTTTATTACTGAGGTTTTCATTGATCCATTATCTTTTTGTGCCTCGAATAATAGCACTGGTCTTAAGCAAAGCCAACCAGTTTCAGTTTTAAAATGTCTTCCAAGGGCATCTGCTCTTGCAAATTTTTTATTGCATCCCCATTTGGTGCCATTTTTCAATATACCACCACATTTATACTTTTTAATACCATCATGTAATGCTTCATGTCTCTTCTTGTCATGGGTTCTAGCAAATTTTCTTCCACAAGTGCTACAGGCATATGGCTTTTCATTGGAATGTGTTCTTATATGTGATCTTAAATTATATGGTTTACTAAAACTTTTACCACATATATCACAAACGTAAATTTCTTCGGATTCGGTGTTCCCATTTATACCCTGAGTGATAACAGAATTTATATCAATTAAGTTGTCATTTGAAAACCCAAGTAGTCTTGATTGTTGATTTAGATTATTTTCCTTATTAGGTTTATTTCTACGTCGTCTACGACGTGGTAGACCTGATTCCTTAACAGCAGAATCTTGAGCAGTTTCTATGGCTGCATTAATAGTAGATTCAGTTATTGGTACTTTGTTGTTATTTCCATCAAATAAATTTGTGACAATATGATTTTTTTGAGATTGAAAGGGATCAGGTTGAACATGATTGTTTTCATAATTTATAATGTTCGTAGGCTGTGAGGTTATTAGTGGATTTAAAAGGGTATTAATTGATGGAATACTAGTTGTGATCAGCGAGGGTGATATTGAAGAAAATTGTGATTTTTCAACTGAAGGAAAAATCGAGTTATAATTATATGCTAAACAGTTTTGATTTGTTATTGGATAGGGGAGTATTGGCAAACTTGGTGGCATAGGTTGCAAATATACTAATTGGGGCAAATTGTAGTTTGGCGCATTGAGATTTGCATTGAAATTTGCATTGAGATTTGTATTAAGATTTGTATTAATACCTGGATCCATAAATTGATTATGATATTGGTATTGGTATTGGTATTGGTATTGGTATTGATATTGGTATTGACACTGTTGCTGATACTGATATTTTTGGTAATCATTCATTTGATTGTTATCCAAAAATAAAAGATTTCTATTGTTTCTATTTTGTTGATGAATATCGTTAATTGTATTTATGTTATTTATGTTGTTTATGTTATTTATGTTATTTATGATATTGTCGTTATTATTGGCATCCAAAAAATTTGAAGGAGGTAAGGTATTTAATGGAGGTAAATTTGCGTATTGATTAAATCCCAAGTTTCTATTAAAAAAATCTTGATTTTTTTCTCTGATATTATTGATTTTCAAATCAAGGATATTGTTGTTCTGTTCTGAATAATTATTGAGATTATTTTGGATATCATCATCATCATCATCATCATCATTATTATTATTATTATTATTATTATTATTATTATTATTACCGTTGATATTAGAAATAGCGGCAGTATTTGAAGTGAGATTTATTTGATAAGCTGCAGGAGAACCAAGTGATTTGTTTAAATTCGAGAATTTGGAAGAGGAACTGGGGCTTACCATTATGTTTGGTCTTGGAGTTGTTGGACTGATAATCGAAGAAGCAGAACTACTGATGCTATTGCTAAGATATGAAGGTGTGCTAATGACCCTTGAGTTGGAATTATTTATAACAGACAAGTATTGATCAAAATTACTCGTTAATTGTTGTTTCATGATAACTAAATGTAATTGATAAAAGGAAAATTAGAAATTATTTCAACTACTCTTTATCTAATAGATTATCCTTTTCAATGTGGAAAATGAAATAGTGTATAAAAAATTAAAACCGGTGTTTAAAAAGATTTACTTCTGGAGTATAACAACAAGAATAGGTTTTGAGAAGAGAAAACCAACCAAATTAAAGATTAAAAGAGGAAAACAACTAAATAAATATGGTTGGATCAGTTAAAATTTTACTTAAACACCATAAAGACAATACGTTATTCTGCATTTGTTAAATGGTTGAAAACCGGCTTTTTGAATGCAAGTAATGTAACTGGAAGAAAACCAGCATACGAGTAGCGGGCATATATACCTTCAGAAACACGATATTCAGGCAACTTGTTTAAACAAATTAGCATTGTGATAGAAAAACCAGTAATTAGTAAGGACAACGTTCTAGCCCTTGCCCTGTAAAACAAGGATATTGCTTCAATTTCGGGTATATGCAGCTGCACATATTGGTTCACTATTACGTATAATATGACTAAGGCTTTTTTTTACACGGTAATTGAATATTGCTTTGAAACAGACAGCCTCAATCGCCGGCGGTATTTAAAATAATATTGCAAAAGCCTTCTCGGTGAATAACTGTCCGAAGACCGTGCCTTGTATACAAGATACAGTACAACTGAACCAATCGAGAAATATAAAACATGAATAGATTATACCAGAGATATTTTTTTTCTTTTTTTTGATAACAGGGTTTACTTTAGCTAGCTATTTTTATCAAGCAAAATATTTTTTAAAAGATTCTATTATTATTGTTATTATTACTTATCAATGATCTATAATGACTAATGTCTTGGAGATGGGTTTCAATAGATTATTGCTTTTCATTTGAGTGCTTTCGTTTCATAAAATTTCCAGTTAGCAGCCACAAATAAGATAATTCCAAACAAAAGTGTTAATAAGTGCCCTTATTGCCGAACTGTTGAATGTTATTTTTATTTTTGATAAAGCTAGCAGAATAATGTGATGAAAACACAATAAAGTTAAAACAAACACAAGTTCAAGCTCGATTCAACACATAGAGAAATAAATAAGAGGCAGTGTTATTTATTTTAATTTTTGGCAATTTGTAATCCTTAAAATGCCGATGAAAGCGATAAATATAAAGAATTGAATTTACTTTTAGCTCTATAAGCCATATTATTCTGTACTTAATTAAATATAAATATCTACATTGAGAAATAAGTAAAAAGTATTTTGTGTATAATTTAGGTAGGGAAAATGAATAAATAAGCTTTAATAAGAAAAAGGGTTATAGTGAAGCTTGAAAAATGATGGCTATACTCGAGTATTTTATCGAACTGTGAAACCAAAAAAGAAAAACAAAAAAACAAAAAAAACAAAAAAACAAAAAAAAGGATGAAAAGGTAAATTCAAACGGAAAATCTGGAGATAAAAGTTGGAAGTTGCTTTTTAAAGGTACTTAGCATGATTAAGTAACTAAGCATGATTTTTAATATTATATAAGAGACGCTTATTTAGTTGTGCAAGCCATTAAATTGGACTCATGATTTTTCACGTGGTATTAACTTTTGCAATTGGAGGGAAAAATTTTAGGTTATTTTTTTTCACTCAAGTTGCTTTATGAACAAATATTTCAAAAACTTGAGGTGATAGTTAAAAAATAACGAAAGCAGATATTCCAAACTAATTTTAGAAATCAACTTATCAATTTAGTAAAAACAGGAAAAACCAAAAAACCAAGATTACAAGAGATAGGAAAGTTAGAAACAATAAAGAATAATTGAAAATGGCACCTCTAATAGATGAAACAGATGCTGAAAAAAACATTCAAATTTTTAGAATCAAAAAAATTATCAAAAAACTTGAGGTTGCTAGAGGAAATGGTACTTCAATGATTTCATTGATTTTACCACCCAAGTCGCAAGTTTCAATTACTCAAAAAATGTTGACAGATGAGTATGGTACAGCTTCTAATATCAAGTCAAGAGTTAATAGGTTATCAGTTTTATCGGCTATTACATCGACTCAACAAAAATTGAAGTTATATAATAAAGTTCCACCAAATGGGTTAGTTATATATTGTGGGGATGTTATAACTGAGGAAGGAAAAGAAAAGAAGTTGAATATTGATTTTGAACCATTCAAGCCAATTAACACGTCATTATATTTATGTGATAATAAGTTCCATACTGAATCGTTGGCAGAATTATTGCAAAATGATGATAAATTTGGTTTTATCGTTATGGATGGTAACGGAGCATTATTTGGGGTTGTTTCTGGAAATACTCGAACAGTTTTGCATAAATTCACTGTTGATTTACCCAAGAAGCATGGAAGAGGTGGTCAATCTGCATTACGTTTTTCGAGATTGCGTGATGAAAAAAGACACAATTATGTTCGAAAAGTAGCTGAAGTTGCAGTACAAAATTTTATTACAGGAGACAAGGTGAATGTCACTGGGTTGATTTTGGCAGGTAGTGCAGATTTTAAGACGGAATTGTCGAGATCAGATATGTTTGATAACAGGTTAGTAGCCAAGATTATCAAAGTTGTCGATGTATCTTACGGAGGTGAAAACGGGTTCAACCAAGCCATTGAGCTATCAGCAGAGACTTTGTCGAATGTTAAGTTTATCCAAGAGAAAAAATTGATCACCAGTTATTTTGATGAAATTTCTCAAGATACAGGGAAATATTGTTACGGTATTGAAGACACATTGAAGGCGCTTGATTTGGGGGCATGCGAAATTGTGATTGTGTATGAGAACTTGGATATTATTCGATACACGTTGAAGGATTCAGAGGGCAAAGAAGTTGTGGCATACCACTCACCCTCTCAGCATGGGGAAAACAGCAAAGATTATTTATTGGATAAAAACACTGGGCAAGAAATGGAGGCAGTCTCTGATCAACCGCTATTGGAATGGTTGGCAGAACACTACAAAGAGTACGGTGCTTCATTGGAGTTTGTGACCGATAAGAGTTCAGAGGGAGCTCAGTTTGTGAAAGGATTTGGTGGTATTGGAGCTCTTCTCAGATACAAGGTGAATTTTGAGCAGTTGGTCAGTGACGATGAGGACGAGTTCTACAGCGACAACGATGCAGGAGCCGACGACTACGACAGCGATTTCATTTAAGGATCAAGAGCCGCTGGAGATGGTGGGTTGATGCTCTGAAGAAGGTGGAAAATAGGATTCAGGGCGAGTGGCAGCCCGGAAATAGCATTGGGGGACGTTGTAGTTCTTTGAGTCTATAGAGAAACACTGGTTAGAGCAAGTAGATCCAGCTAATAGTGGCTGCCGGCCAAGGCGCGCCGGCGAGAAATACACAGCAGCAGCAGTAGCAGCAGAAACAGCAAAACCGCCACAATCAGCTCGGGCTGCTGCACGTGCCGTGTCCGACACAGCATCCGCAGGGTGGGAGCGTTAGTGAATACAGCTCAGGTAACAGAATAATGAGACGAAGAACACAGACTTTGGCTCTGGACGAGGGCCCTTGTGCTCGTTGATCGTTTAGCCTCTGCTCCCTTTCTGCTTCTGCTTCTGCTTCTGCGTCTGCATCTGCTGACTTTTCTTCCGCTGCCTCTGCTGTTTCTGCTGCCTGTTCTTCTGGCTCTTCTGCTCCTGCTTTATTTGCTGTTATGCCTCTCATCAACACCTCTGTCTCTCCTGCTTGCTCTCCTTCCATTCACACCTCCATCTCCACCTCCCCCTGCTGTTTTCCTTTTTTCATCTGCTTCCTTCTGAGTTTGCTGTTTTGGTCTTATATCTTTTGCCATTTATACAATTTTTCCTAGATACCATTTGTCTCATTCAGCTACCAAATATCACAAAAATAGCATCAAACAAGATAATAAAAAAAAAATCGCTAAATAATGTCTATGACCATCGGCGCTGCTTCAAGTTTTATCTCTAGTCTAGATGATAATCTTCCTGCTCAGTCCTCCCAGGGCGTTATTGAAATTGGTTATATAATCACTTCTGCTCCTTACAATGACAATGAAATAAACCCCAAACTAATAGAAATCGCTAATATAATCAACTATAATGAATCGAATCACATCTTTATTGAACTGCTAAGTCTGAGGCTATTCAATTTAATGGATAAAATTATAATCCCTGCCTTGAATTACTCTACTCTTCTACCACCTCCTTCTCCTTCAACTGATTCAGACACCCAATCCATTGCAACCAATCTTTTTAATTCCGATGAAGAAAAAAACACTTCCATTATTTTAGCCGCTGACATCATTCAAAGCGTTTACCAAATGATTCAAAATGGTTTATATGTTATTCCCGATATAACTGCTGGCGTTTTAAGCGTTTTATTGGATGTCTTAAAAAACCAATCAAAGACAAAATCAACTAAATTTGCCTTTAAATCCTCAATTCAAATCGCCCTATTAAACGCCTTTGAAATGGTCATTTTACAATCTGACATCGATGAAGATTTACTATCTTGGTTAACTGGTGAGTTGCAAACTACAACTTCTAAAAATCAAATTCTCATCAGAGCACTACTATGCTCCTCTGTAGAACTACTACTAGACAGAATCATCGTCGAGGGCTTACCAACTGGTCAATTTTTAAACCCAAATAATATTTACAACAATTTAAATGATATCACAATGACAATTATATCCCAGGAATCTTTTAAAACCTCAAATATATCTAACGACTATCACAAATATCAAAACAGCCTTTTAAATTCAATGGCAAAATGCGTCAATGCTTCAACCAAACCAATCCAGGATATACAATTAAATACTCTTGTTTTAAAACAAAAATTTCAAAAAGTTTTATCAATATATAAAAATAACAACAATAATAATTTTAACGATACCGACCAGTTTAATAATAACATTTCCTATAATTCCGTTTTTCAAAATCAAAATAAACATTTAAATCAAAATAGAAATTTAAATTTTAATCAAAATTTTAATCAAAACATGCTAATCCCTCTAACCCCAACCAGTTCAAATTTCCCTAAATTTTCTGAAATTAGTGTTATAACTGATAATATTACCTCAACTAATTCCGCAATGTCAAAATCAGAAACTCTTATGACTAACCCTACTTCAACTGCAACAACAAATACAAATACAAACACAAACACAAATATTATCCCAATTGAAAACTATTTTGAAAGCGACTTTAATTTCGATCTCAATCATACAATTAACTCAAATAACAATACTGTAAATGTAAACATCCTCAATCAAAATAATCAAAATAGCGAAATCGATGAAATTAATCATGAAGCAATTTCTTCTTCTTGCTACAAATACTATCTACATAAAAAATCAAACCTGAATTCAATTCCAAATTGGTATAATGACCTGTTTCAAATTAAAAAAGACTATCCAATACAAAACAACAACAACAACAACAACACCATCATCATCATCTCCTCTGAAAATCAAAACAACAAAATAACCCAAAATCAAAAACCTTTAACCATCAAAACTTCTCTAAATGAAATTACTCCAAGACATATCTCCAATTTCAATCAAATTAATCTACTGCTGTCTCTAGATAAGAGTCAAAATAAAGAAAATATAGAGCAAAAAACTTCTCGTTTAGGAAAATTGGAAATCAATGAAACCAACAATAACTTATTGATAAACCAAAAGAATCTAACCATTTCTGAAAATAAATCGCTACCACTGGATTATAAGAATAATAACATTGCAAACAAAAACACTTTTACTGACCCAAAGTAAAAAAAAAAAAACAAAAAAAAAAAAACATTCCAAAAAAAACCACTTTAATGGACCCTAAAAAAAAAAAGAAAAAGAAAAAGAAAAAAGTGACTAAATTTGGATTTTTATTTTGTTTCCTGTCTAAAAAATCAAGATTAAAAGCACCGGCCAAACTGCTCAACACATCTGTAAAAACACTGAAGGCAATAACAGATGATACCCTTTCTAATGATTCTACAAAAAAAATATCATATAAAATGTCGACAAAAATAAATGATAAAGACAAGTTAATTACTATGAAATCTTCGACATCAGGTTCTAATAATCCAAATATTCCAAAATCTAAACCAACTTCTAGGCTGGAACCATTATTTAAATCCAATATAAACTCCATTGCCTCTACTGACTCGACTCCCTTAAACAAAAAACCATCTATCATAAATTCTCAATTGATTAATCAAATAAATGAAAAAAAGAGAAAAAGGAAAAGTTGGTGGAAGAAACGACTTAATACTGGCAAGAACTCAAATATAATTGAAATTCTGAGCATGACAATTAAAAACTCTGAAGTCTTGAAAAATAAAGATGCCAATAGAATATTAAATAATGATAATATAATCAAGAAAAATAACAGGACAAAATCAGGTATCAATGAAAATGATAAGAATGTTATTTCAAAACAAGATGTTAATTTCAATGCCAAAGATAAAGAAAAAGAGAAAGAGAAAGAAATAGAGAAAGAAATAGAAATAGAATTAAAGAGAGAAACCAGAAAACAAAATCCTAAAATATCGTTGATTTGTGTGCCTTCATTAGCAAATCAACAATCAATTGGAATCGATGAAGTTATTAATGCAAATAACTTGAGCGCCAATTTTGAAATGGACGAGGAATCTGAAATCTATAAGGGTCAATCAAACACTGATCTTGTTGTGAGAAATGTTTACCCGAAGAAAGCACCATCAGTCAGAACATTCAGAAGTACTACTTCTGTGAATACTACAAAATCCGGAAGACTGAACAGAGAAAGAGCAGTTAAACAAAAAACAAAGGCCAAATATTCCAGCAGTCATAGAAGACAGCCAAGTGTATCTAATTTGAAATATGTTTAAGACCGCAACTCTCAGAGGTTATAAACATTTATAATTATAAGCTATATAAATTTTGGGCAAGTATAATATAGCGGTTATTTATTTTAATTTATTTTAATTTATTTTAATTTATTTTACTTTACTTTATTTTAATTTATTTTACTTTACTTTACTTTACTTTATTTTATTTTATTTTATTTTATTTTATTTTATTTTACTTCACTTTATTTCATTTTATCCTATTTCACTTTACTTTTGTTTTTTTAGTTTTTTTAATATTTTTCTCTTTTGTTCTTTTGCTCTAGTTTTTTGCTGCTAATTTTGCTTAAATTTGTTTTACTTCTTTATGTTTTATATATTTTTTGTTGCTATACTATGTTTATATTATTTCACAATGGAAAATAATAGCTAATGATATACTGCTGTTGGTCTGTATTCTGCACTCTAGCTGGCAACCACTCGCCACAATTCCAATCAGCACCAGGCAAACTGCGGCGGTGCAAGACATAGGTAGTTAGCTAAGCAGCCGCAGTACCAACACTCACATCCAACATCCGCACATGATCTTGCTTCTGATTGTTTATTTCTTCAACAGACAACTCTAAATGTTGGAAAGCTCACCAAGCTATCAATTCCCACCCATCAACCAGTATCAATTGATTATATACTATATGGTCTACTTTTTGTAACCGAAAAACAGTGCTAGTAGCTTTCATATACACAATTACACAACTAGAACTAACATAGACCCTATATATTTTGAATTGAGAGAACCAGACACCACTGAAGATGGCTCTTGATCCTTTACTATACCTTAATCATGACGATCCCTCCAAAGACACCAATGATACTCTGGTTATGAATCAATCAACGAAACTTATCTCCAAAAAGAATTTTGTTGACAGCAATGTTGACAGAAACCAGGGTGTTGATGATACCACTCATAATGAAAATGGCCCTGTATTACCAGTTTCCTCCCTAATTGACTTTTTATTCAATTTATCAAAAATCCTTCAAAATGCTGACAGCGAAGATATAATATATTTTAACAATTCGAATTCCACTAATTTGTGCAAAAATTTTATAAATACTCAATTTCCTTCCACAATTTTTATTGTAAAGTTGTTCATCAAAAATTCCACATCAAAGAATACCTTCTTGTTGTTAAATACTTTAATTCCCCTAAATCAAGTTTTGTCTACCATAGTCATTATAAAAGAAAAGGGTTTATTATACAATAAAAACTCCCTAGATTCCCAATTACAGGTGATTAATTTACCAAACTATCCTCTAATTAATTCAGTTAATCGTCTGACAACTAAATTTAATGACTTAAGTAATATCAATGTGATTACTGAAATTTCTGATGTTAATGACAGTAATAATAGTGGATCTTTTATTGATAATGATAATACCGATGAAAACTCTAATTCAGTAAATTCGAGCTCCGATTTAATCATTAAAAATGATGACAGAAAATCCTATGAAACACTTCGAACGTTAATAAATTTGGGTATCTCTCCATACTTTGAAGCTTTAACTCAAATCTCAAATACCCCAATATTAGATACAGACTCTCAATCACTAATTACGTCTATCTCAAATAGTTTAAACTCAAAAGTTTCTTCAGATTCTAATTTGATTTCTATCAATCAATTATCAAATAATAACAATAATGATGATGATAATACTGGAGCAATTGGAAGTGCAAGAAAAAAATTAAGTGAATTGATTTTGTCATTGCAACATATTCAACAATCTGTTCAAATTCCCGATTTATCCTTGACGTTACATCATACAATCAAAAACGCAATTGAATCTGCAAATCACACCAATGATAAATTACCAATTGATTTTATTCCCGAAGATTTATTATCTGATTCAAATTTTTTAAATACTTTGCAAAGTATAGCCAATGGATGGATAAAATCCGTTCAGAATGTCACAAAATTATCAAGAGACCCATCTGAAGGTTCTGCTGCTGATGAAATCAATTTTTGGACATCAATGGAAAGCGCACTATTAAATATTCAGGATCAGTTAAACTCTTCTCCAATTGCTCTAACTCTAGAAATTTTGACCAAGGCAAAGAGATTTTATGCCACTCTCAGTTTAACAAATGATACAGGTTTGAAAGAAAGCTTATCAATTGCAAATAAGTATAATCAATTGATGAAAGACCTACCTTTAGATGAATTGTTGTCTGCAACAACTTTAAAAAAAATTGAGGAGGCTATTATTTTAATTATGAATCATTTGAAAAAACTTCGGGTGACAAACTATCCTATAAATAGAGTTTTACCGTTTGTTGAAGCAATATCTGCTGACTTGGATTCAAAATTAAAAATGATTATAAGAACTTTTAATTTAATGTACTTGAACTTTGACGAATTTTTGTCTAAAACTCAAGAAATCAATTCTGTCTTTCTGATTTGGGATAAACAAATCAAAGAATTTACAAATCTTGCGAGAGAATTGTTAAGAAAAAGATCAGAAAAATTCATCTTTATTAGAATCAATTCAAAAACAAGAGCTCTAAAAGAAAGATTAGAATACATTCTAAATTTCAGGTCAAGACACAATGAGCTAATAATAACTCTCAATAACATTATCAATACCACAAATAAAAATTTTTCGAATTTCAAATTCAATAATAACATGAATCCAATTAACGAAATGGAATTTGCTTTTGATGCTGTAAGAAATATAGACATTGCCAATACTTCTGCTGAAGGTAAAAAATTTTGGGACTCCGCAGAAAAAATATACAATAATAGAGCTCAAAAGGTTGAAAATGCTATTGTTTCCATGCTAAGAGAAATACTATCAAATGCCAAAAATGCTAATGAAATGTTTTCAATTTTCAATAAATTTAATTTTTTATTATCTAGACCTTCAGTTAATGATTCAATTCAGGAATATCAGACACAATTATTAGAAATTGTTAAATTGGACATCAATAATTTACAAAAGCATTTCCTTAAACAAACTGAATCTCGGAGATTGTTTAAAGCACGAGATTTGCCCCCTGTATCATCAGCAATTATTTGGGCTAAACAAATTGAAAATAAGTTAAACTTTCTTTTAAATAGATTAGAATTGATTCTTGGAAAAAATTGGATTGAATATGTTGAAGGAAGAAAAATTTATATGGAGTCTGTTGTGTTCAAGAAAAAATTAAACACTGAGCCAATATATGAAATTTGGCTAAATGAGGTCATGGAAAATAATATTAATTCATGTCTTGAGTTGGACATTTTTAAAATTGTGAGAAATTCGAATGAAAAAACTGACTTGTTATTGGCAAATGGAGGATTACAATTAGTGGTGAATTTCGATTTTAATTTAATTATAATATTCAAGGAGGTTAGAAATTTATGCTGGTTGAATTTTCAGGTGCCCCATTCTATTATCACAAGTGCAAGATTAATAAGAAAAGTATATCCATTTGCAATTAGCATCAATGAATCTTTAGGTATCTTTTTTGAGAGTTTGATAGAGTACGATACTTTAAATGAAGCTTCAATTTTAATGAAACCAATTAAAAACAATTTATTTAGATTATTACAGAATTGTTTTAATATAAAGTGGATAGATTTATCTAAAGCTTATGATTTGCAAAAACTAAGTTCTGTACTTGACCAAAACAGAGATGTTATCACTGGAAATGATGATTTAAAAACTAATATTACGAGTAGCATTGATTTGATTGAAAACCAATATTTGAAAAATGTATTAAGCTTTCAAAATTTTGCAAATGCATTTCATAATAAAATTGAGTTACTTAAAAAATTTAAATTCAATTTAAATGTCTGTTTTAATGAGTTGCTAGGTTGTTATTATAATAAATCATCATTTGAAAAAATATTGTCCATGATTCAAAAATTAGTGAATGAAATAATTTTAGAGGACTATAGTAATGTCAGTTTGCTTGTTAAAAAAATTAATAAGAAGATTGAAACAATTTTTATCAGTAGATGTATCAAAGTTACAAATATTTGGATTGAATTGCTTTCAAATGAATACTTGGAAAATGATTTTGAACTTTCGGACACAATTAAAAATTTTGAGATAGAAGAAAATATCCTTTCAAAGATAAATGACCAAGAAACATTTGAAAAAAAAATATCAGATGTCAAAAAGTTTCTTCCCATATCCAGACATGAAATCATTCTCAAGGATGACACAATATCTGTATACCCCCCAATTGAAAACTCAAAGTTAACTTGGATATGGAATTTACAACAAGCTATAAATATTGTTTGTAGTCAACGACTCATAGATGAAAGCAGTTATGAAATAAAAGTTGGCAATGAGAATATTCTTAATTCTATGTCAAAAAAACATTCAAATGAACTGTCACTGAAATATTCTAATTCTAGAATAAATGCCCATAAATCAAATATTTATGGCACTTTTCACAAAATAAATGATTCTAAAGCAGTTTTAAATCAAATTGAAAGATGTTTGTGTAAAATAGAAGAGAAATTTAGAAAAGGTAAGGAGTATGTGAATAGTTGGGTGCAATTTCAGAGTTTATACGATTTACAATTAGAAGATGTTTACAAAAACCTAGCTTCTGATATTCTGAACTGGTTAAATGTTCTCAATGAAATACGTCAATCAAGAAAAACCTTTGATACTATTGAAACCGAAAAAAAATTTGGAAATTATCTCGTGATAGATTATGAACAGGTACAGTTGCGTGTTAATGCCAAATACGATATTTGGCAAAAACAGATTATATTCAAGTTTTCAGAAATATTGAATTTAAAGATGAAACAAATAAGTGGTGAAATATCAAATGCTAAAAAAGATTTGGAAACTAAAAACAATGATTTATCTTCTACAAAAAATACGGTGCATTTAATTTCAAATGCTTATAAATATAAATCTTGTTACTCACTATGGCAAAAAAATCTAAGCCTATTTTCTGACGGACAAGCATTTTTAACAAGATACAGATTTAGATTTCCTTCCGATTGGCTTTATTTTGAACAGATGGAAGGTGATTTCCTTGCATTAACACAAACTTTAAATATGAGAATGATAACAATTGATAGCCAGATAGATGTTATATCTAAAAGAATAGAAAGTGAGTCTTCAAGAGTAAATGAGATAATTTCTAGTTTTAAATTAAATTGGTCTGAAAAAAAACCAATATCTGGTTCTATTGTTCCAGATGATGCATTAAGGATTTTGAAAAACTTTGAAAAACAAGCCATTGAGTTGCAGGATAGAATGGATTTATTGCTGAAAGCATCTGCAATATTGTCTTTGTCAATTGCTGAAGACAAAACATTAAAAAATTTATTTGAGGAAATTAAAGATTTAATGAATGTTTGGTCTTCCATTGATGTCTTGTGGAAGTCACTTGAAGACCTACGTTCTCTTCAATTCCACACCATTAACCCAACAAAACTCAATTCCCTGTTACAGCAATTACTATTTAGAGCTCGGACAATGCCTACTAGAATCCGTCAATATGCTGCATTTGAAGATATTCAAAACGTAATTAAGAATTATGTTCAAACCAATCCTTTAATCACTGAATTGAAATCCGAAGCTATTAAACATCGTCACTGGCTAAAATTATTTAGTGAATTGAATATTGACAGTTTATCTCCAACTGCTTTAAGGCTAGGGGATATATATAGTTTACAGTTGTTATTGCATCAACATACAGTTAAAGAAATAGTGGCTCAAGCTAATGGTGAAAAAATAATTGAAGATTCTTTAGCAAAAATCAAGGAAAATTGGTCAAGTACAACTTTCAATCTATTTAACTATAAGAATAAATGCCGTCTTGTTAAAGATTGGAATATACTATATGAACAGTCTGGAGATGATATTGCTTCTTTGGTTGCAATGCATCATTCAACATTTTTTAAAATTTTTGAGAAAGAAGTGATTAACTGGGAAGAAAAATTAAATCAATTATTATCCTTATTTAATGTTTGGATAGAAGTTCAAAGACTATGGATGTATCTTGAAGGTATTTTTGGAGATAACAAATTAGACATCATTAGTTTACTACCGATTGAATCATCCAGGTTTAACAACATAACGTCTGAATTCTTTTTGAACATGAAAAGGATATTTAAATCTCAAATGGTTATTGATGTTTTAAATAATGATAATCTTCAGGAAAATATGCAGAGATATTTTGATGCTTTATCTAAAGTGAAGAAATCATTAAATGATTATCTTGAAAAACAAAGAGAATTATTTCCTAGATTTTACTTTGTTGGTAATGAGGATCTTTTGGAAATAATTGGCAATTCCAGTGATGTTTTACATGTGGGGAAACATTTAAAAAAAATGTTCTCTGGTATTAATTCTCTTTTATATGAAGAACCGTTAATTAAAGGAATATCTTCTTTAGAAGGAGAGGAAGTAATTTTATTGAATCCAGTGACAAAATCAAGTTTCTTAAATGAATGGCTTTCAGAACTTGATATAGAAATTAAAGTTACATTATCGGCTTTGTTGGGCTTCTCATTAATTGATTTTGCTGAAATAAACAACTTTGAAATTGAGCCTGAAAGTTTTTTTAATTGGGTTAAAAAATATCCAGCACAAGTTTGTCTTTTAACAGCCCAAGTTTTTTGGACTAGGATTGTTGAATCATCAATATTGGCTTCGAAGAACAATTCAGAAGAAAACCTAAAATTTTTAGTTACAAAGTACGAGCAGTTACTTAAATTACTCGCTACTTCTGTTATTGAAAAACTTGACAACATCACTATAAAAAAGTTAGAAATACTAATAATTGAATTAGTTCATCAAAGAGATGTGATTATTGAAATATTAAAAAGAAAAGTTTCTTATATTGACGATTTTTATTGGAAATTTCAACAAACATTTTATTATGATGATTCTTTAGAAGATTATGTAGAAAGGTTAAAGGTCCACCAAGCAAACGTTGTTTTTTCTTATGGGTTTGAATATTTAGGAATTCCCGATAGATTAGTCTACACACCACTTACAAATCAGTGCTTTATAGCTATGACACAAGCTGCTGCTCAAAGGCTAGGGGGATCGCCATTTGGACCTGCAGGAACTGGTAAGACTGAAACAATTAAATCTTTAGGACAAAACTTAGGGAAAATGGTATTAGTATTTTGCTGTGATGAGTATTTTGATTTTCAAGCTATTTCTAGAATTTTGTTTGGTGTCTGTAGAGTGGGGGTCTGGTGCTGCTTTGATGAATTTAATCGACTTCAATCTTCTATTCTCAGTGCAGTATCTTCACAAATTGAAAAAATAGAAACTGGTTTAAGCTCTCAAAAAGCGATCGAGCTATCTGGAAAATCTGCAGTTGTGAATCTTAATACTGGGATATTTATTACAATGAATCCCACATATGCTGGAAGATCTTCTTTACCTGAAAATTTAAAAAAGCAATTCAGAAGTTTTTCAATGGATAAACCTGACAGAGAAATAATTACTGAGGTCATTTTAATTTCCCAGGGTTTTACAACATCAAAACAAATTTCCAAAATAATAGCAGGCTTTTTTGTTGACCTTCAGAGAGTTGCACAAAAGGAACTACATTATGATTTTGGGCTACGTTCTATTAAATCGATATTATCTAATTGTGGAAAAATCAAAAAAAAATGTTTTACTCTAGATGAAGAAAAAATTGCATTTAAAAGTATTAAATCATCAATTGCTCCTAAGTTGGTTTCTGGTGATGTCGAAAGGTTTAACGAATTAACTATTAAGTATTTTCCTAAATTTGCTGAAGATGATCAAAATGATGAATATGAAAAAATCATAGAAGCATTAAAGCTTGTGACTAAAGAAAACAACTACTCTTATAATGAAGAATGGATCAGAAAGGCTCTACAACTTTATGATATTCAATCTAATCATCATGGTTTTATTTTGGTGGGAAAATCTGGATTTGGTAAAACTGTTTTATGGGAATGTTTATTAAAGGCATTAAATAAAATCGACACTATTGATAACTTATACCATGTTATTGATTGCAAAGTTATGTCCAAAGAAGATCTTTTCGGGTCATTGGATTCGTCTACTCGAGATTGGACTGATGGGTTATTTACTAGTATATTGAGAAAAATAGGAGAAAATTTAAGAGGAGAACTTTCAAAACGTGTCTGGATAGTGTTGGATGGAGATATTGATCCAGAATGGGTGGAAAATTTAAATAGCGTCCTTGATGACAATAAAATATTGACATTGCCAAATGGTGAACGTATAAATTTACCTCCAAATGTTAAGATTGTCTTTGAGGTTGATTCGTTGAAATATGCAACTCCTGCAACAGTTAGTAGATGTGGTATGATATGGTTTGGAAATTCATTGGTCAGTTCTACCTTTTTATTATCAAAATTTTTATTATTTTTAAAATCGGATTTACTAGAAGATATGGAAGATATTGCTGCAGCTTTTCAGACATCTGGACTTTCCTTGTTGGATTTTCAAGCAAAATGCTCCAATTATATATCTGATATTTTCAAAAACCCATTGTTGCAAGAATGTGTTGATTTTTCTTCTTCTTTATTTCATATTATGCCCTTTGATGAAATTCATCTTGTCAATTCATTTTTATCAATATTAAAGTCTTATATTAGAAAACTTATTGTCTTTGTTTCCAACAACCTATCTTTTATTCACGAAGACTTTTCAGAATATTGTCGAAAGGCTTGTTTTCTTTCCTTATGTCTTGGGTTTTCTGGATCATCAAATTTGGGAGGTCGAAATGAATTTTCAAAGTTTTTATTTGAAAAATGTGATCTTGAGATTGAATTTAATATTCTTGATTATGATGTTTCATTACCGGAGTCTCACTGGATCCCATGGCTTTCTAAAGTTCCAAAGGTCGAACTTCAAACACATTCCATTACTCGACCAGATGTTATAGTTCCTACATTTGATACTGTGAGACACGAGGACCTAATTTACTCAATCATAAATGAGCACAGTTCTCTATTATTATGTGGACCACCTGGTTCGGGCAAGACAATGACCTTATTTACTGCTTTACGTAAATCACCAAATTTAGAAAGTATCTCATTGAATTTTTCCAAAGAAACATCTCCAGATTTATTAATTAAAACTCTTGAACAATACTGTGAATACAAACGAGCTGCAAATGGGTTGATTTTGGCTCCTTCGATTCCAGGAAAATGGTTAGTCATCTTTTGTGATGAAGTTAATTTGCCAGCAAATGATAAATATGGAACACAAATAGTTATATCTTTCATTAGACAACTTATAGAAAAGGGAGGATTGTACAAAAATGGTTCTTGGGTTCAAACCCAAAATATTCAATTTGTTTTTGCATGTAATCCTCCAACAGATGCTGGGCGTAACCCTCTAAGTCTACGTTTTCTTCGTCATGTATGTTTAATCACTGTTGGTTATCCCGAGAGAATTTCATTGAACCAAATTTATGAAACTTTTAATAACGCTATTTTGAAAATTATTCCCCAATTGCGTTACGCCTCTACTCTTTTGACAAGTGCAATGTTATCGGTATATTTTGAGTGCAGTAAAAATTTTCTTCCTAGTTCTCAGGTCCATTATATATATAGTCCTAGAGAATTAACTCGTTGGGTAAGAGGTATCTATGAAGCAATAAAGCCCCTTGAAAATTTGGAATTTGACGATTTAGTTAGACTATGGGCTCATGAAGCGTTGCGATTATTTCATGATCGTCTTGTTAGCCAGTCTGAGAGAACATGGGTTTTTGAATTAATAAAATCTGTTGCTATCGAAAATTTTCCTAATGCTGATATTCAAAAGGTTTTTTTGGAACCAATTCTATATTCTAACTGGCTTTCATTAAACTATTCTTCTGTTGATTCTGATGAATTAAGATTGTTTGTCAGTGAAAGACTACGTGTTTTTAGTGAAGAAGAAATGGATGTACATCTAGTTCTATATGATGAACTCTTGGATCATATTTTAAGAATTGATAGAGTTTTGCGTCAACCGCAAGGACACCTTATATTAGTTGGGCCTAGTGGTAGCGGAAAAACTACTTTAAGCCGATTTGTATCCTGGATAAACGGTTTGAAAATTGTTCAATTAAACGTATCTAGAAAATATTCTCTTCAAGATTTTGATAACACTTTAAGGGATCTTTTGAGAAGAGCGGGAACATTAGGAGAAAAAATTTGTTTTATTGTTGACGAATCGAATATCAAAGAAACTGCATTTTTAGAAAGAATGAATACATTATTAGCTAATTCTGAAATTCCTGGTCTTTTTGTGGGAGATGAACTAAGTTCTTTAATGACAGCATGTATGGATCACTCTCAATCACAGGGTTTGTTACTTGACACTCAAGAAGAACTATACAAATGGTTTACACAACAAGTAACTGAAAATCTTCATGTTATTTTCACTATAAACAATCCAAATGATAAATCATCACCACAAATCATTTCTTCTCCTGCTTTATTTAATCGTTGTGTTCTTAATTGGATGGGTGATTGGAGTAATTCTACTTTATATCAAGTTGGTTCAGAAATGGTGCAATCAGTCCCTATCGATATGCCAGACTACACCAAACCAACTGATTTTTATCATATTGTGCCTCAATATGTGGATACATTTAGAGATGTAATTATTGACGCTGCTGTTTTTATTCATCGATCTGAAATAAAATATGTCACACAGAACAGAGTTCCACAAAAAACTCCTGGACATTTTCTTGGTTTAATCAAAAATTTTATTGAGATATTTTTACGTAAAGAGGATGAGCTCCAAGAACATCAAAGGCATATTAATATGGGACTCGATAAATTACGTAACACTGTTTTAGAAGTTAAAGATTTGAAAGAAAATCTTTCCGAAGAGCAATCAAAGTTAAAAGCGAAGGAAACAGAAGCCAAACAAATGCTTAATAAAATTTTGACAGATCAAAACCAAGCTGAAAGAAAACAAGAAGCTTCCGAGAATATTCAAATAGCATTAGAACAACAAGAAATTGCAATTGGTGAACGAAGAACAGTTGTTATGAACGATTTAGCCTTGGCTGAGCCAGCAGTTATTGAAGCTCAAAATGGCGTGAAAAATATTAAAAAACAGCATTTAACCGAAATTCGAAGTATGGCAAACCCACCAGAAGCTGTGAAAGTAACAATGGAGAGTGTATGCATATTGTTGGGTTATAATGTGAATACTTGGAGAGATGTTCAGTTAATTATTCGTCGTGATGATTTTATTGCCAGTATTGTTAATTATGATAACGAGGAACAGTTAATTCCAGATATTAGGGAGTTCATGGAACAAGAATATCTTTCTCGTTCCACTTTTAATTATGCAACTGTTAATCGCGCAAGTAAAGCATGTGGACCATTATTGCAATGGGTTGAGGCTCAAGTAAGGTATTCAACAATACTAGATAAAATAGCACCTTTAAGAGAAGAGGTGTTTTTACTTGAAGATGAAGCCAAACAAACAAAAGCCAAATTAATAGCCATTAATGACATGATACAAGAACTAAAAGATAATATAGAAGAATTAAAAGAATCATATCAAAATTTAATTACAGAAACCCAAATTATCAAAAATAAAATTAATTCAACTCATTCAAAAGTTAATAGATGTGTATCATTGTTGGAAAATTTAACGATCGAAAGAAGAAGATGGGCAAGAAGTATAAATGATTTCACTGGACAAAGAAAAAGTTTAGCAGGAAATTCGCTATTAGCCTCAGCTTTTTTATCTTATTGTGGTTACTTTGATCAGAAGGCCCGTAATCAATTATTAGTAATTTGGAAATCAAAATTAGAATCATCTGGAATAGCATTTGATGAAAATATAAGAATAATTGAATTTTTATCACAGCCCAATGAGATTTTACAATGGCATAAAGCTGGATTACCAGATGACGATTTATCAGTTGAAAATATGATTTTGATACAAAATCAAGAAAAGATCCCTTACATTATTGATCCTACAGGAAATATTGTGGATATTCTTATATCTCAAATTTCTCCTAAAAAGTTAATCACCACAAGTTTCTTAGATGATGGTTTTGTAAAGCAGATTGAAAATGCATTGAGATTTGGAAATTCGATTTTAATTCAAGATGCAGAGCATTTCGATCCAATCATTAGTCGGGTTATTAGCAAAGAGATTCAAAAGGCTGGTGGTAGATCATTAATTCGACTAGGAAAACAGGAGGTAGATTGTTCACCTGATTTTAAACTATATATTCAAACTAAAGATCCACTGGTAATTGTTCCTCCCCACATTTCATGCAGAACCACAGTTGTTAATTTTACCGTTACAGAAAGTAGTCTTGAAAGCCAGACATTAAATATGACTTTGAAGAAAGAAAGACCAGATATTGAAAAGCAAAGAATTGAATTGATAAAACTACATGGAGAATACAAAGTTCGCTTACGTTTTCTTGAAGATAAGTTGTTGCAATCCTTAAGTGATACTGAAGGGAATATTTTAGATAATGATGAAATTATCACAACTCTTGAAAATCTAAAAGTTGAATCCAAAGAAATAGAAATCAAAATTGAGGAAACTGACAATGTAATGAAAACAGTTGAGAAGGTTCTTGAAAACTATAATATTTTATCCTCAAATTGTTCGGCTATTTTTAGTCTTTTAGACCGATTTCAAGATATAAATCCATTTTACCAGTTTTCTTTAACCTATTTTATTGACATTTTTAAAACTGTTCTTTCACTTAAATCCAATAAAAATGAAAATAGAGTGAAATCATTAATTTTAAGACTCTATCAAGAAATTTATTCAAGAACAGCCTTATCAATGCACAATTCTGATAGACCTGTTTTTGGTTTATGTTTGTATGTTTTATTTGAAAGTATTCAAATAGGAAAAGACTTGCTACAAACACTCATGGAGATTTTTGGATTAATATCAGAAGAAAGCATTGATCCCTTGAAATTAAAGAAAATTTTTGAGCATTTTTCAATCAATTCAAGTTCTAAAAATTTTATTACTTTGTTAAAAAACTATACCGAAGATAATTTTAAGTTGGTGCTTGAAGAAAATAAAGACGAAAAGCTTGGAGAATTAAAAGTGTTGTTGGAAGTGTTATTCAAGATGCAAGAAACCCCAGATGCTTTTGTTCAATCATTTTCCAGTTTGTGCAACTTCCTATTTTTACCTGGAGTTCCATTGTTTGCTTCTTCATATGATTTTTCTAATATTGTTAATATACACAATAACTCCTTTGAACCATTTATTCTATGTTCGCCAGAAGG
The DNA here is from genome assembly GCA_030560485.1 of Ascoidea tarda (nom. inval.). Lineage (NCBI taxonomy): Eukaryota > Fungi > Ascomycota > Saccharomycetes > Ascoideales > Ascoideaceae > Ascoidea > Ascoidea tarda (nom. inval.). The sequence continues at coordinate 27,208 of JAKTTS010000066.1, forward strand.
CTACGATCCAACATTCAAAGTCAAAAATTTAGTGAATACCCTTGATATAAAGTTGTCAACAGTTGCTATGGGCTCTGCAGAAGCAGTAGATATAGCAAATCAAGAAATAAGAAAAGCTTCAAAAGAAGGATATTGGGTTCTTATTCAGAATATACAAATGGCTCCATTGTGGTTGGAATACTTAGAAAAGCAGTTGAATTCCATTTCAGCCAATAGCAAATTTAAACTCTTTTTGACCTGTAACTTGACATCTGATATTCCAACAACTTTGCTAAGAACATCATTTAATTTGGTTTTTGAAAATCCTCCGGGTATTAAAACGGTAATGAATGAAATATTCAACGAAATCCCATTAGAAAGAATTGAAAGAAAACCAGTTGAAAGAAGACATTTGTATTTTTTAGCAACATGGTATTATGGAATAGTTCAAGAAAGGTTAAGATATGTACCTATTGGTTGGAGCAAAAGATATGATTTTAATAATGCTGATTTTCAATCCAGCTTGTTTGTCATTGACAAGTGGGTAGATAAAGTATCAAAAGATAGAACCAATATTTCACCAGATATCATTCCTTGGAAAGCAATTCAACATTTAATCAGTGATGTAGTCTATGGTGGAAAAGTTGACGATGTTGAAGATCGTAATTATCTTTCTAAATTATCCGCAAATGTTTTTTCTTCAAGCTCTTTTGAAATCGATTTCAATTTTTTAGAATGCAATGAATTAGATTCTCAAACAAAATTATTTGTTCCAGAAGGAAGAACAGTTGAAAGTTATAAAAGGTGGATTAATGAATTACCCGATGTTGAGCCACCAAATTGGTTAGGATTAGAAAATGAGGTGGAATCAAAAATTAATACAAAAAAGGGCAAAGAAATAGCTAAAACTATCCAAACTACAATTGGTAATATAAGAAAAGTTGAAGAATGATAATTGATTATTTACTGATATTTATATATATTGATTTAATAATAATTTTTTTTAGTTTAATTGAGGCTTTAATAATAATCAAATGTTTTAAACTTTTAATTTTCATTATAATCAATGCTGGTCTTAAATGTTTTCGTTTTTGATTTATTGAAATATGAACTCAAATGTAGCATCAAATATACCAAAAATGAATCTCATGCAGTTTTATACAGCATAATGAAAATAACTTTGTTTGATTCCTAGCCAAATTTTGAGTATTTTTGCTATACTTTTGTTTTTCTATGGTTCTTAAGTAGATATTTAAATATATTTTATGTTCGATAACTCTTGATAATTTTTTATTTCAGTGAAAGATTGTCAATTCATATTGTTTCTATTGTTTTATTAGAGGTTTATAAAACTGATTAAAAGTATTTTCAACCAAAATCAAAACACCAAAAAAAAAAGAAAAAAATTGCATTCACATTAAAATATAACTAGATTTCAATGGTTTTTAAAAACTCTACCAGTTCATCTTTTGAATATGAATTATGATAGATCTTTCCTAGAGCAGCCATAAAAAAGAATACAGCACAATCGAAAAAAAACCCAATAACTCTGCTACAATAAATAAATCAATACACTCAAAAATAAACAATCTTTATCAAAAGTGAAACAACGGTATTTCAATCATTTTCATCAATCACATCTTCCCAGTTACTTTCATTTATGTCATTATTGTTAACTAAGTAGTTGTTTCTAGCAGTTTGACAAATTTCTTCACCTCCAAATTCTTCCAATAAAAATTTAATTTGAGTTTCAATGTCCGGATCTGGGGGCTCTTCGTTATTCAAAAAAAGTTTAGCAGTAACTAAAGATGTTCTTGTTTCGTTAATTAGTTTTGCTATTTCCACGTTATTATCATTTAAGATAAGTTTGGAATCTTGATAATTATCGTTTTGAGGATTTTGCAATAGTTTAATTTGCAAATAGTTTGCAAAACATTCCAAATAATAAGGCTCTACTATATCTTCATTAATATCGTGAATTGAGGAAGCAATTGAAGATGCAGTTTCGTATAATTCCATTTCAATTGCTAATCTAGCTAACGTTGTGAATGGTTGAATCAATTCAATATATTCCAAATTGTGATTGATACTATCAACGACCAGAGAATCGTTAGTTTGCAATGATTCTATTTTAGCTTGGAATAGTTCCCATGATTTCAAAATTGATTCTTTAGCAGCTTGATAGTTTTGTTGGGACACTTTAATAGATGCATTCATAGAGAAAATTTCTGGATTATTTGGGTCAATTTGAATAGCTTTATTAATCAAACTTTCGCAGCTTTTTTCTGCTGCTTCTTCAAAACATAGTTCAGTCATCCAGATTTCAATTGATGATAGATATCCAGAAACTAATTTTTTAATTATTATATTCTGATTAGCATTTGTTTTAGAGATTTGGTTTTCTAATTTATTTATTGCAATATCAAATAACTTTAAAGCATCAAAGCCTCCAATTATTTGCCCCCAGTTAAAAAAATAATCAACAGAATGATTAGCCTCCGGATCTATCTTACATGCTTTCTCAAACACTTCATAGGCCTTTTCTAAATTATTCGTTTCTAAAAACACTTCTCCCAAGATGTTAAGATAATCTAAATCCTGGTTAAACTTTGAATTTTTGATGTAAGGAAGTAGAATTTTCAAGGCTTTTTTTGGTTCGGAAAGACCCAAATACTCCTTTGCCAAACTTATAACTTTATTGATTTTAGCATCCATTGTTTGATAGTTGCAACACATCCACCCAACTTTACTTGGTTGAGAGAGGTTTGATCTGAAAAAATTTCAAATCTGAAAAAAAAATCACATGCATGTTTGCTGCATATTACTGTATATTACTGCAAGAACTACATGGACCGGCGCTCTCAAAATTTATTTGCTTAGAAGACGAAAAGACGCAGTTTGGCCCATATCTCAATCTGAAATATATTATTGATAAGCACTTTAGTTGAGCAGGTTGTTTGTTTTATAGACATTATTGCTTTCAACGCAGGAATTTCACATAACAGAGATATTTCTGAGTTTCCAGTTTTTTGGTGTTTGTCAATCTGCTGGATCTTGTCTGATATATATTTGAGCAACTATTGAATTATTAAAGCATATGAACAGCATTTCCATAGAATGCTGGACCAGAAAATTTCTGAAGATACAACTGAGCAAGAGCTTAATAATAAAGAAAGTAAAATAAATAATAAAGAAAGTAAAATAAATAATGCCAGTGATTCAACACTGCAGAAACTGCAAAATAATGAGATTAAAATTGACACTATTCAACCAACTGCAATCCTAAAAGAAGAAACTGGAGTTGAGAATATTTCATTGAATGATAGAAAAACAAGTGTCAACATTACCTTTAACACAAATCGAAATCAAAACGATAACAAAGATGAGGCTATTGCCAAATTCTCTGATTGCGATTCTGTTAATGACAGTCTTTTTTTCGAAGGGGAATGGCAAGAAATGCCCACCATCACCACTAACTTTGATTATTATAATGATAATGGAGAGTTATTATCAAACAATATAACCAGCATGAATCATAAAAACAACTACATCGGAGGAGGTAATCTCAACTCAAACGCTCATACTCGTTCAGTTTCCAAATCGTCTATTAAAATAGTTGACAAAATTTTTAATAATCCTAATAATGAAGAACAGAAGAAAAAAGAGCAAAGAAAAATTTACATTGATAATAAGAAATTACAAGGTTATACAAGAATAGCAGATGAAGAACAGGCCTACTCATATGCAAAAGCAGACTCAAAAACTGATTTTTTGTTTGTCAACGACGCACACTTAAATATTTTGCAAAACGAACAAATAAATACTAAAAACCTAGATTCAATAAAAGCAAATAAAGTTGTTGATGAAGACAAAACTAAAAACGATAAAAAAAATGAAACAAATAATAGTAATTGTGCTGAGGATAACTTTGATGGTATCACTGATCATACTAATGACTATAGCTCTGATGAAGAATCAAGTGATGAATATAATGATAATTACTTAATCAGATCACCCTCTAATCAATTAAACGTCACAAAAAGCATGTTAAAAGAATACGAGAAATTCGCTTATGTTGCAATTGTAAATTTAATCACTTTAGAAATGGCTACTGAATTGGCAAAACTCAATTCGAGTAGTTTTAGGACAAATAAAAAGCTATCAAAGGCTCAAAACTTTTTGGGAATTTGGTCAAACAAAATATTGAACATTTTGTATCAACATTTAGATTTGAATGAAGACGAAATAACAATGGTTCAGAAATTGAGCTCACATAGAATTGAAATATCTGATTTAAGCACCTGCTTAAAAAGTGTTCAAGAGGTCGATAATCCCTTCAATGATAATGAAAATGGAGAAACTCAATCACTATCCAATTCTGGAAAGTTTGATAATCCTAAATTGGAGACTGTAAATGATAATGCTCAAGTTAAAGACAACAATGAAGTTCATTTTGAAAATAAACTAGAAGACACTAGTAAGGAAAAAGGTGTTACTGATGAATTTGAAAAAGAAAAAGTGCCTCTAAAAGGGAAAACAAATGATGAGAAGAGAATACTTGAACCTAATGATGTACAAGATCAAAAAACTCTTCAAATTGATGTTGCTTGGACCGTAATATGCGATCTTTTTTTATTGCTCGTTTCTGATGGTACTTATGATTCAAGGTCCAGATCTTTGCTTATGAAATTCGGTGAAATACTAAATATCCCTTGGTTAGAAATTCACCGGTTTGAAAAAAGAATCACTGATGCGTTGGAGATAAAGGACGATGAGGAAGAAAATTTGAATGAAACAGAGATAATGAATTACAGAGCAAAAATGGCCAAAAAGAAGAGGATGGTTTACATTGGAATAGCGACGATAGGCGGTGGGATCGTTTTAGGATTGTCTGGTGGTTTATTGGCACCAGTAATTGGTGCTGGTCTTGCTGCTGGGTTATCAACAATAGGTATTACAGGTACATCAGCGTTTTTAGCAGGTGGTGTGGGAACTGCTTTGGTGACTACAGCAAGCACTGGTATTGGAGCTAAAATTGGAGCAACTGGTATGATGAGAAGAACAGGTAATGTCAGAACCTTTGAGTTTCGGCCGTTACATAATAATAAGAGATTTAATTTAATAGTTACAATTAGTGGGTGGATGAACTCAAACGTGGATGATGTTAGATTGCCATTTTCAACTGTTGATCCAGTAATGGGCGATTTATATTCTATTTTTTGGGAACCTGATATGTTGACCTCAACAGGCCAGACAATTAATATTTTAGCAACAGAAGTTTTGACTCAGACAATCCAGCAAGTTCTAGGCTCAACTCTTCTTGTTGCGTTGATGTCTGCTATTCAGTGGCCGATGATATTATCTAAACTAGGTTATATCATTGATAACCCATGGAATGTTTCTTTGGACAGAGCATGGTCAGCCGGTCGTATTCTTGCAGACACATTAATATCGCGAAATCTTGGGACAAGACCAATTACTCTTGTTGGGTTTTCTTTAGGAGCAAGAATGATATATTCTTGTCTTATTGAGTTGGCCAAAAAGGGGGCATATGGCATTGTTGAAAATGTCTATTTATTTGGCTCTCCGTTTGTTTCTAATAAAGATCAATTAAGATTATCTAGATCAGTTGTTTCGGGCAAATTCATTAATGGATACTCTAAAAAAGATTGGATTTTGGGTTATTTATTTAGAGCAACTAGTGGTGGTCTAAGAAGAGTTGTGGGTTTATCCCCAATTGAGGATATAGAAGGAATAGAAAATTTTGATTGTACCGAACATGTAACTGGTCATATGGAGTATCGTAACCAGATGCCACATCTACTAAAATTACTTGAATGGTCTGTGATCAGTGAAGAGTTCATTGAAATTGATGAACCTGATGCTGAACAAGGTGAAAGGCAAAGAAAGTTGATATTAGAATTCGATGAGGCTGCAAGACAAATGGAAGCTGACAAGACAAATGATAATAAGAAAACCTGGAAAAAATGGTTTGCACCTAAACGAAAAGATTGGTGGGAAATTTATACTGAAGGCTTGAAGGAAAATGAAAAAAAGAAAAATTTGCTGCCTGAAGTAAAGCCGGAACAAGTTACTCAAAATAAAACTGAGCCTTATGAAGTCAATAGTGTTGATGCCAACAAAGATTTATTCAACCCACAAGAAATTTACAAAGAAGTTCAAAACTTGAAAAAAAATGGAGAGCTTGATGCATCTAAATTTGAATTGCAGAAAATTTCAAGTCCTGCAAATGAAATTCCTGGTCATCAATTGAGGCTAAATGAAGACAATGATGAGTATTTCAAAACTTTAAAGCAGCCCAATGCTGTATCTAAGGTCAAAGAACTTTAATAAAGACAGACTCCAAAATTAATAAAAAAGTAAATGTTTAAGTTCACTATCAAACCAAGAGTTGATTGTATTCAATAATATTAAATGTATATTGTGTTTTCCAAATACTCAAAAAATGCCTTGCTTGTCCTCAAATACCATATTTTCATTATATTATAAATCAATATATTGCTCCAATTACCCGATTCTATCATTTCTGAATACATCGACTTTCTTGTTTACAATAAATGCAATAAAATAATATTTTTATGCTGGGTTCAATATAGAGTCGTGATATTTCACATTTTTTAAATAGAAAATATAAAAGAGCAAGAAAATAAATTAAAATGCAGAAACAAAGACCCAGTGAAGAGGTATCAGTTACAAAAATAAAAAGGATATAAAACCTGAACATTGAAAGCAGAACATTAAAAGTAAAAATGATAAAAATACTAAGAGCCGAAAAAGAATTAAGTGGTTAGGTTGTAAAAATTATCCTATCTTAAGGGTAATACCCACCAAAAGACCAGCAGCAAGACCAGCACATGGTAAAGTAATTATCCAGCCAAGTAACACCATCCAACCATAACCCAGTTAGCAGCATTCAAATCTTGATTATACAAACCGACCAGGACAGTTGCACCACCAGCAGATTGGGTTGTGAAAGCAGAGAGAGCTAATTGAGTGGCAATAGCAACAGTAACAGCAGCACCTAATTCAATGGAAAAACCTCGCCCTTGGCTTGCAATGGAGATAGCGACTTATTAGACATTATGTTTATTGGAGGTTCAGCAATATCATCACTGTTCATACATAAAATACTAACCAGTTTCTATATGAGTAAACAATTGGCCCTATATATTTGCCTGAATCATTTTAAAACAATTATCAGACAATCCAAACAAAATAGTGAGATTTCAAAGATATTACATTTTACTTCAGAGCATCAACCTTCATCACTATACTAAAAGTCCTAAGAGAAACTCATAATAAATTTCATGATTTTCGTAATATCCCTCTCAACCTAATTTCTTGACGTGATTTTTATTATTTGAAATTTGAAATAATTTTAGAAGATTATAATTTGAAAAACATAGAAGCATCATATAAAGATATATAGAGAATTTATCATAATCTCCATAAACAATAAGAATAAGTATAAAAATTAACATAAAACAATTTAATCAAATTTCCATTTTCCTGGAGGTCTAGATATTTTCTTGTTATCCAAATAAACACCAACTGTATCTAGAAAATCATTATCAACATTAAAGTTTTGAAAACCATTGATTAGAATTGTTGAATATTTCCGGGTTTTTAAGACTAATATATGTTTAGGTAAATTTCCTTCATTAATATTTCATTCATGAAATCAATTGAAAATGCTGAGCAATAACTGTTTCTTAAATTTAGCCAAAGACCCAATGGCAAAGTGGAAAACTGGTGAAATGAGTAATAACTTTTAAAATCATGAGGAAATTTGTTTTCCTTTTTTTGGAGCTTTGTTTTGACGATTTTCAACCTGAATTCCAATAAAAATAAAGGTTCCCGAAGACTTTATAAAAACAGGTAAAACCAAGTCAAGAGTTCTCTCATTCGGTTTGAGTAGCAAACCACAACCTCGTTTAAAGTGGAGTTCAAGCTCGGTGTAGCTCAATGAACAATATAAGCGATCAAATTGAATAACATAAAGAACTCCATTAAGGATTGAATCTCCTAAAGGTTTCGAGTCTATTGATACTGTATTCAAGAATTTTTTGACACAAATCTCATAAATGTCCCAGCGACTATCCTTTTGGCCAAACTTTTTTAGAGTTTCTAGTATTAAAATTTTGGCAGCAATCTCTCTGGCATCACCAGCATCTAGAAGAGATATGCTCTATCAGTCTGCTGTATTAGTTTGCGCACTGGAATTGCTAGAATTTGAGAGGCTGCTGCCTTTAGATCGAGCTTGTCACATTCAAGCCTACTTCTATTTCAACCAACTTTTCCAACTTAATGGACACTATTTGAGAAAAGAAATAGTTCATGATTGTTTTATAATGAACCTACATGGGACAGCCAAATATGCAAATGTTGTACTCGCTGCTTGCTGCCAAGCTGAAATTATAGCAGTTTTTAAAAATATCAACATATATAGTATTCAGTACAAAGGGCCAAGCCACTTTTGAAAAACTGCACGTAACGATGGATCCCAAACTGCCAGTGGTGTACTATAAAATTTTGGAGTTTTTTCCAAAGAATATGCCAAAAATTTGAGTCTACAACTTGTTTTAATAATTTCTTTAAAAGTTGATTTAAATGTAATAAAGCTGCAAAAGGTTCCGTCTGGTCTTTTCTATTATGATTTAAAACACAGATTGGCTCCTGGTAAGACCTACAGCTAAACAGGAAATAAGTTTTGGGACGATTGATAAAATAATGAATCAAACATTCAATACATTTGCTTACCAACTTGTCAACAATAGCCATCTCAAACTCAGAAAATTGAAGAATAATTGTGAGGGAATATGAAGAAACACACAAAGCAGTCATAAGAATGTAAAATTCACAGGCCTGTTCATAAAACTCTCTGGACCTGACTGAATATCGTCCCTTAATAAGTTGATTGATGCCAAATGCAAATTGGGTCCTAGGAAACCATGTGAATATTTCGGATTTGTAGCAGCAAAACAAGCTAGATTTAAAGTATTTAAGAAGCTCATGGGATAGCCTACTTTTCCCAGTCATGCTAGAATTAACCAGTCCTGTGTAGGGAAAAGCAGCAGTTTTCTTAATATAATATTAGTTGAAGTATTCTTCAATTTTCTTTGCGAATAACACAATTTCTGCTAGTTTTGAATCTATTAGCTGGTATACTTGCAACTTAGAGCTGAATGCTTCTTTTAACGTGTTAGAATTTATGGGATTTAAAGGAGGCATGATTGATTTTAATTGTTGAAGTTTTGCAATTATGTTTTCTGGTGTAATTGAGCTTTCTATTAATTGATTATTGCAGAAACGTTGATTGATTTGGTTTATAACGGTTTTAAAATCTGCTCCAGGAAAGTCTAAGTGGGATTACTCTACTTCAATTGCTTGGTTAATCTTAGTTAGCGATTGCATTTTGGTTGCTGGTAGGCAAATTGGATTATTCTATAGCAGTTTTTAAGTAACCCGATGAAGATAATGTATTAAAGATTCGATAAAAATAATCACTTAAAATAAAGGACTGATCAATTGATTAATCTTAAATTTGTCTGGTACCTGTCACATGCATTTTTCATGTCATCGATACAGAAACTTTAATTTGGTTGACAGTTTTTATCCTCAGATAGCTATTTGTGTGGTCGAAATACATATTCTTTCCCTATGGATGTATAAAAAGTTAAGTTAGTATAGCACAGCATTCCATAAATGATTCCAGAAGGATGCGTCTCCAAACTTGGTTTTGTCTCGAGCATTTGACATCGGAGAAAAGTTTTCTGCTTCATCATTTATAGCTTGAGGAATTTGTATCTTTTCAGAAAATTATTATTATCGTTGATTGTGGTTAAGGGACATTTCAAGGCGAAACCACTTTATATCTAGTTATCCAAACTCAATATACTATCGGTTCTAAAACTTGATCTAAAAAAATCGATAGAAATATCATAGCTTTAATAAATATAACTATCTACATATTGAAAAAAAAAAACAGTCTAAAGATTTATATTTTGTTAAAATTTTTGCAAGGAATCATCCAATGACAAGTAAACTGAAAGTGACATATGTTCTATCCTGAAAATATCACTATTTTGAAAACAATATCAAAATTTTCTTTTTAATCTGGTAAAATCTACTGTCTCAAAATGCAGTTGAAAAAAAGAAAAAACTTAGAATTCAGATGTTCATTGAAAACAGGGAAATGGATATCTTGATTTTTTTGATGTTGAAGCTTGAAAGTACTATTCAAAAACAAAAAGGAGATAAGATTATGCAACTGATAAAAGTATAGATAATTTGGTATCTATTATAATCTTCAATGATTTGAGGATTATATACATTATCTATTTTTAGATATAAAAATTTAAGGATGTTTGTGATCATTGTTGTTAGTGTCAAAATCAGCTTGAGTAGTATTTCTTTTCTTTTGGCTCTTGTTTTTATCAACATTTTCATCAGATGAACCCTTTCTTTTTTTATGATTACTTTTAAGTATTTGTAAAGTTATATCATCCAATTTTGGAGAGGGGATTGATGCCGTAGTGGTTGATAGTGAATTATTAGTATTATTATTGTTATCGTTGAATATGTGACCATTAGTATTATTAGCATAAGATTTTTTTTTTAGTAAATTTGAAATAAAATCTTTTTGAATTAACGTATTTAATTGTGGTTCTGGTATGTCGGGAGATTTTAGTAATAATTCTAAATTAGTGTCAATTTTTTTCTGTTTTTCAGGGGTTTTAGGAAACCTATAATTTTTCAAGTACCTTAATTGATTTTGTTTTCTTGGAGAGACAAATGACATTGTGCTTGAAGAAATACTTAGTTCAGTGCTTAAATTATCAAGATTATTTTTATTATTACTATTTAACACTGAATTTGAAGTGGATAAATTTCTGAAAATTTTGTTCCTTTTTGGAGTTAAAACAATTTTAAAAGGAGAAGTGGATAGGTTGTTATTTGGAGAGTTATCATTTGGAGAGTTATCATTTGGAGAGTTGTTATTTGAAGAATTATCATTTTGATCATTTTTTTCTTTGTTGCTTAGAATGATATTATCGTTATTGTTAAAATCATGTAGGTTCAAATTAATTTTTAAAGGGGATATTTTGTAATCGATTTGATTATTATTTTTTAATAATATTGGAGACTGTTTTAAAGGAGTTCTTAAAGGGATTAAAGAATTATGCTGAGTGTTATTATTGTTTTTATAGTAGGATCTCATTTTTTCAATTTTTTGTAGAACGTCTGTAGAAAAGATGGAGTTTGATTTTGAAGATTGAATGGAATCATTGATCTGGTGATTAAAATCAATTGTTTGGTTTTGATCATTATTGGTTTTATTCTTGGATTTAGTTTTACTATAAATTTCATTATTAATGAAGTCATTCGAGATGGATAAATAAGAAGAAAAGTTTGAGGTTAATGGGGGCATTGAACTTGATGAAGAAGATACCATTGTCAAGTTATTGTCAATGATATTATTATTATTGTTAATTTCTTTATTTTTATGAATATCTGTGACACTATTGAGACTTTTATTGATAATATTTGTATCTTCGGATTCAGATTCAGATTCGTTAAGAAATTTATTTAGGAAATGAGATTGTGGTTGAGAGTAATTTTGAAAATTTAAATTGGGATTTGAATAAGATTGTAAATTGGAATTTGAAGGGGGTTGTAAATTGGAATTAGACTCATTGGTTGAATCGATGAGTAAGTTGGGTAAATTGGATGCAGTGGGAGGTTCTGATTGATCGACTATATTAGGATGTAACTGTGATTGATTTTGAAACTGATCTTGATTATTTCCGGCTAAAGAATCGTTATTATCAATTGATGATTGATCGTTATCAACATTTGGAAACGGATTGCTCTGTAAGTCTTTATTTAGGTTATTGTTTATATTGTCATTGAAAATATCGTTGGAAATGTCATTTGAGTCATCATTAGTATAATCATTAGTTAGAGAATTAGTGTGATAGTTAAAATTAACGCTATTTTCAAATAAAGATTTCAAAACTATTAAATTGTTATTGATGTTAATTGAGGATTTGTTGTAGTCTAACAAGATCGGAATGAATTTATTATTGATTATATTTAGTGATCTATTTAAAGACTGGTCAATATTGGACAAATGATTGTTTATTTTTTCATTCAATTGATTTAGTCTGATAGTTTTGGATAAGTTAATATCAGTGTCATTGGAGCTTGCATTGGAGAATTTTCCAGCGTGGTTTTTGTTGATTTCATTGTGGTTGCTTTGAGGATGTGCTGAAATGAGATTAGAAGCATTGGAATTTGTGTCAATGTTGTTAACGTTGTTGATGTTGTTGGAGATAGACTGGGACTGAATCGAGTTCAACTGAGCAAAGATACTTTTTCGTTTGGCTCGCCTGGTGCTGGCGGCGGGTTCAGGAGGCAGCAGAGAGCGGTTTTTGTGGGACATGGCAGCAGAGGAGTGTGGAAAAGCAGCAGCAGAAACAGAAGAAGAAACAAAAGAAGCAAATGCAATAGAAAAGATAACACGCCTAAAAATTAAGCGCTGACGCTGCGAATTTTCAACTGCCGTTCTAGTGCAGTGGTTAGCACACTTTGTTGAGGATAGATGAGCCTGGGTTCGATTCCCGGAGAACAGCGCTTGTTTTGTGGTTTCTCGATTGGGACAGTGATATAATCAGGCGCTGTGGAGGTTGTTTTTGTGCCGGATGGGTGTTTTGGCTGCTTCTGCTTCTTTCACACTGCTCAATGGCGCAACAAGGAACCTGGGCCAGGCTATTGGCCTCTGTGTCGTCTTCCACAAATCAGAGAACTTTTACTGCAGAGAAAAACGTGCTCTTCATTGGGGGCTCTACGGCAGATCAAAACGTCATTATCCAGAGCTTGTATTACCAAGCTGGCTACGATGCTGACAGCTACCAGAAGAGCCACTTCAGCACCTCTCACCACAACAGAATTGCAAACGATTTTTCCCTTGGCTACACCTACATTCAGTACTTTGATGACAACAGCGATCTATTGGCTCACATGAACATCTACACAATTCCGTCTAACAGCTACAGTTCAGACAGCGAATACAGCGCTGACACTTTCGACAAGTTTTCCTCTTACTCTAACTTGATCTCTCTTTTTGTTAAAAATATTGAGCCACAAAACCTATTGATCATTCCAGTATTGGATTATAACTGCCAGCCAAAATATTTTTTGAGATTCTTGACAAACATTTTGCAGAATTTATATCTGATTTTTAGTGACAAGAATGCAGAAAACGATAACCAAAGTAGTTTCAATCAAAACAATCTCTTTTTGAAGAAAACTTTTCAAAAAAATTCTTCCTACTATATTTCAAATTCTTTCTCAAATATCCTACCTTTAAATACAGGCGAATGTGATATATGTCTTGGTTGTCATCTATTAATTTTGCTAATAAACTCAATTGATCATCAAAATCTTGATATTCATTTTGACGACTTTATTCAACAATCTTTAAGAACAATTGCATTATCACACGCTGCCTCTCTACTTTTTTTACCAAATATAAATAATATCAATCTACTAAATAACAAAAATACTTCATCTGATTTTCCCTTATTAAGTTTACTATCTCAAATTTTAAACTTCAAATTCAAAAAAAATTTGATAATTGATAATAATGACAATAATAAAAATAACTCCGATGACAATGATAACAATAATATAAACATTTTAATTAAACCGACCTTAATAGATCAACTAAACTTACTCATTCCTTCTGGTTATGATTCTTGGAATAGAATTAAAACAATCAATGAAAATTTTGATATTTCCTCATTTTTCACTAATTATACGACTTTATTTAATAATTATCTCAACGGAACTCGCCCCCGTTCAAATGAAGATAACCAATTTCAATTTTATGAGTCCAAAATCCCTTTAATTTCTTTTTCAAATAATACTATTATTGACAATAATAATCCTTATCCTTATCCTTATCCTAATCCTGATAATGACAACGGCCCCACTAACAATCCCAATCTATATATTGATAATCAAAATCAAGAAGATGAAAATGATGACATCTCCTTGCAAGGCTTTCTTTCTCAAAATTACAACTCCACTCAATCATCGTTTAAAACTGCTCCCAATATCAACTCCTCTTTTAGTAATTTAAATTTGAATAACTCTCAGAATTTTCCAGAAAATAGCTATTCAAATCATTCAATTAATAATAGTCTTCTCATCAACAACTCATATTTAATTAGCAAAGATTCCCAAAAGGAGGTTTTAACTGATTTTTTTCATAATTTGATTAAAAAAAAAAGTTTAGAATCTTAATTTATCTTCTTTTTTCCATGTCAAAGAAAAATACCATGATAGAATAAATATATATATGTATGATTTTAGGAAAGGTATTTAAGCACTTCATTCCTTTTATTAAAAAAATTGAACTTAACGACGCAAGTTCGAATTTCTTTTTCTATTTTTGTTTCATTTTCATTGCTTGGATTCCCATTTTTAAATTTGAATATTTGAAAAATTTCATTTGGCAATCTTTCATCCATTATTTTTAAGATTTGTGTTGCCTCCTTTGTACTTAATGAAGTTGATGTTGAACTATCAAGTATTTTTTCGGCTAATTTATTTATAGAATATGGTTTATTATTTTCTAAAAAGTAAAGTATATTGAATACAGGCTTTAATTTCCCAACCAAATAATTTTCCTGTTTAATCTCTTTAATAGATTTATTAGAATCAATTGTATTGTTTTTATATTTTAGTTTATTTAATTCAAGTTTATTTTTTTCTTTTAATCGAATTCTTTCTAATAAAGATAATTTTTTAGCTGGATCACCATTAGTATTTAAGTTTTCTGTTTTATCTGTAGTTGTTGATAAATGGGGGTCGTGATTTAATACTTTTTTTCTTCCACAAGAATTTTTATCAAAAATTAATTTTCTCTTTCTATTGTTACTATTTTCATCTTCAATTTCTTCAAAAATTGGGTGAGGGTTATAAAAATTGAAATTATCGTGAGATTTATCAATTTCATCAACTTTATTATTTAAAATGCCTTGAATATAATCATCAATTTTTGCATTAAATTTGTTTTTTCTTTTCATTAATAAAGAGGCAAAGGTTGCTAAGTTAATATCGTTTGGCAATTTAATGAGAAATTCATCTTTTTTTTTAGAATTTTTGTATTTTAAAATTTTATATGAATTTGGATATAGGTATAAAATTTGCCAAATATTTTTTAGAGAGAAGTGTTTCAAAGTTATAAGTGAGATTTCATGTAAAAAGTTTGATAGCAATGGTATATTTATATGTTTTAGGAAGTGAGTGTATAATAAGTTATCTAAATTTACAAATAGTTCCTTTAAAGAAATTAGGAATTGAATTAAATTTTTTATTTCGAGATTGAGAAACTGAAATAAATTTTTGAATAAAAAATTTTGAAAAAAGTTTTTATAGTAGGGATTAATTTTCAATGAGGAAGAATGAGGGTTTGATTGAAATAGTGAGTAATATTTAAAAATTTTATAATAAGTTAATAGGTTGCCAAAGTTGAGAGAATTGTTAAAAAATAGAGAGTAAATTTGATTTTGATTTTGATTTTGATTTTGATTTTGATTTTGATTTTGGTCTAATTTTAAAGATCTTTGATTAATTAAATTAATATAATAAGACAGGTTGTATTTCAAGTCATCAAATAATTTGAATAATTTTTGAGAATTTTGATGATCAAGAGATAAAGTTAGATTAGGGAAATGATTAAATTGAAGGAAGGTGGGATTATTGGTTGAATTTAGAGAAATTTGATTAATATTTGAGATGAAAAATCCATCAGAAATGAATTCGAATAATTTACCAATGGATAGTAATAAATAAGCATTTGAATCACTTGAAGTGAGTAAGTTAAAGCTATAGGACGATGAATTTGTAAAGGAGGATAAATTGATTGAATTTAAATCATTGATGTAAAAAAAAGATAAAAAGGATAAATTATTAAATTTTTTGATTGATTTATAATTTGATAGAATTGAGTCATGAATTTTTTTCGATAATAATTTATTATTGTTTTTATTGTTTAGAGAGATCGAAGATTCTATCAATCGATTTAGATAATCAATATCTTTACCATTATCATTATTTTGAATGCCTAGATTAAATTCATTAGAATTTAATAAATTAGTAAGTGATAGTTCGTTATAAGATTGATTGTCGGAGATGTTATTGGAATTATTATTAGAATTAGTACTAAATAGAAGATGAAAATTGGAAATATCGATATTTAAATGATCAAATATTAAGCAAATTAGATGATTTGATAAGTTAAGAAATCTTTGGTATAATAGGTTCAAATTAATTAATGATTGATCATTTGCGTCAATAGTATTGAGAAAGGAAGAGTTTGATAATAAATTTTTATAAATTTCATCATTGTTAAGGGCAGAATTCAAATTTGAGAGTTTTTGTTTTTCTAAATTGGATAAATTTTTTCGATTGACATTCCAATTGAATTCCTGGTAATTTTGGTAATTTTGGTGATTTTGGTTCTCAGATTTGTAGAAACCATTAAAAGAATTTTGGATTATGTGTTTTTGATTTTGATGGTGATTAAAAAAGCTGTCGACGTTGTCTTGTTGAAGAAAGCTGCCCAATAAAGATTCAGTTGATATCAGGTCATTTTGGTTATTCAACGATAAGAGATTGAAATTTTTCAATACACAAAAGCCATTTTGAAGTAGAGTCAAAATCAATTTGTCCAAAGTCTGGTATTTTGTCTTGATGCTATCTAAGGCAAGTAAATCAATCAACAACTCATCTCCATAAACCGAATTTGGCATGATTAAACTGAATTGTGTTAAATTGAAATTAGCTGGTTATACAGA
>JAKTTS010000067.1:0-43965 GCA_030560485.1 Ascoidea tarda (nom. inval.)
TGAAAGTTAGATGATGAAAAAACCTGCAACAATGTAAACTTACAAAGATAATATTTTGATGAAAATTGTAGAATTAATCAAAAATGCAAAAGCAAAAGCAAATTAAAGGGAAAATGGTGGTTTTTATAATACAGATCAAAACTAATTTAGTAAGGAGTTTTGTTTAAAGAAGTTCTATTTCGTTTTAAGGAAAAACCAAATAACAACATCGATTGATAGGAACGCAAGTGCGAATAATGGATAAATAGTAAAACTTCCCCAAATTTCACAACAGACTCCGACAAACCATGGAAGAATAGCAGCACCTCCACCACCCAAAGCCATTGCAAAACCCACTCCAGACACATGTAAATGAACAGGTAAAACCTTAATGGCATAAACTGAAGTTGTTGGAAATATTGGACCTATGAAAACGCCAGTTGAGAAAATAGTTGCGATATAAAACCAATAGCTAGAGGAGATATAGAATAAAACAAAAAAAAATATCGTCAAAATATTATAAATGAGATTTGCAAAATATTCCGAAGATAATCTGGGTGTGATAAAACCTAGAATTACTCTACCGATCGTTAAGCCAAACCAAAACGTTGAAACAACAACAGACATTTCATTCATTGAACCATTTTTAACTTTGATTAGATAACTTAAAGTCCATCCACCAATAACTACTTCAGTGCCAACATTTAAGAATAAAAATGCAGCTAAAGCTAAAACCTTCGAATTTCTAACTGCATTTCTTATATCACTGCTAGTGTCTTCAGGCTGAAGTGAGTTGTTATTACTGCTAGACTCATCCAAGTTTAATGACGATTCGTTCTTTAGCTGCCATTCATATTTCCATTTAGTTTCATGACGAAAGACCAAAAAATTTAATAAAGTCAATACAATAGTTAAAATGAAAATCAAACCATAATGAAATTTCCAAGAGATGTTATGTGCCAACAATAATTTAGTTACAATTAAGGGCGAGCAGATACAGCCCACACCATAGGAAGCGTGTAATAGATTTGTCAATTCATTAGAATAGTTTAGTTTGCCTAGCCAGACACTGATAGCAGCATCTTGAGCACCAGCACCTACCCCACAAAGGACATAAGCCAAAATTAAAAAAAAGAAAGGAGGTTGGAACATTGCAATTAAACTGCATAAGCCCATAAACAAGACTGATAACGTAGCAACGCCCTGAAAACCAACAATTTTATGGCATTGATCATTGAATAGAGAGATAATGAAATAACCAAAAAATTGAGCAAAGTATAGTAATGAAATGGTTGATTCTTTCAAGTGATATTCTTTGACAAAAACAGGAATCAATACACCGATAGTCTCGTCAGATAAGCCAAATACAAAAAAGCTTAAATATGTCGTTATGACTTGGAGTTTTAGCAAATTGCTGTCTTTAATGTTGTTTGTATCTATGATGATTTCATTACCTTTATAATCAAGCACCTGAATTTCAGATGAGAAATTTGATAGAAAGGAATTAGTTGATAAGTTATTGTTTTTATAGGGACCTGAAGTAGAATCTGGCAAAGGTAAAGATAGACTCGAAGCAAAATCTTCGGAAATTGGGGTCAATAAATTTTCGCTGAGTTCTATTTCTTGTTCGTGATCAGAGGAGACTTTTTTATACATGATGAAATTTTTGAACAGTGCTATTGTAATGTATAAAGCGAATCTGATTGTGTCTTTTCTTTTTTTTTTTTTTACTGCCTTGATTAAAGAATAGTCGTGTAATGGAAAATGATCAGTGAAAAGTTAGAGAATATCTGATATATACTTGATAACATGGAGAATAGTTGCAATATAAATACAAAGAAGAGTATGTTACTATTTCAATCAGAGATAGTGCTATCAGCCCTGAGTACAAAATAGCCACATAAATTAGGGGGATTGTAGAAGCTTCGATGATCGAAAATCATTGGGATGTCTTTTTTGTTTAATTTTTAGTATAATAAGTGACTTTTTACTAAAACTCTGCAGGCTATTGTTACGTATTGATAGATATTGTTGGAAGTTTTTATTGTTTTGGAGGGAATGAATTGGAGCTTTTCCATCAAAAAATTGGCTGGATTAAGGAACGAAAATTTGAGACAAACTTTAATTTTGGATGGAATTGATTGATTTTTTGGTAAGAAAAATTGAAAAAGAGTCGCGTTTCAGTGGCTATTTCGAGAGAGAATTGCTTTGGAATAGCGAATTCAAGGCAAATGGAAGGCTTTCTTTTGGATAGTGTGGACTCTAGAATCAACAACATTGCAGAATTAGCTCTTTTTAAGATTAGTATTTTGGAAAAAGCAGCATTCGACAGCACACTGACAAGACATTAACCAGCCGAGATGAGTCTTCGTAAAGGCAGTGGAAAAGTGTTGAGTTTGGGCTGGAGAGAGGTATTTAGAGTCTGGCCCAGGCTTTGGAGGCGAGACTATCTCAGAGAAGCACAGGAGGAGCTATACAAGAAGACATTGCCATTTTATGGGAAGAAGGAATCAGGAGTTGTGGCCCGATGCCAGAAAGTTGAGATAAATGAGGATGAGTATATTCACGAGTTGTTTATTAGTAACAGAGAGGGCGGAAAGAAGAATGAAGAGAAGACGAATGATTTGTTGATGATTCATGGGTATGGAGCAACGTCATCTTTTTACTATCGAAATTTTGAACAGTTGATTGATAATGGCAGCGAAGGGAAACGATTTCTGATATTTGCAATTGATTTACCCAACTTTGGGTTGTCGTCGACGAGTGAGTTCAAGTATCCATTCAATTTCCGGGAGAAATGCAAGTGGTTGACCCCAAGAATTAAATTCAAGTATAAAGATGAAAAAGTGGACTTACCCAAGGAATTAGAGAAAGAAATGAAGAAGATGGATATGAAACAAATTCAGGAAATGCAGAAACTTAAAAAGATTGACAGGTTTGAGATTATGAATTCCAAAGAGGAATTGGTTGAGATTTATGGAAATTTGAAGGAGGAAGTTGTGCCATTTTTTGAGAACTATTACATTGATGCGATGAATCTGTATTTAGATAAAAAGGGGGTAGATGGGAAAGATGAGAAAGTTGATGTGATTTGTCATTCGTTTGGAGCTTATTTGATGATTTGTTTTTTGTTAAAGTATCCCGAGAGGATTAACAAGATGATAATTGTGAGTCCTGTTGGTGTTGAAAGGTCGCCCTTTTGCGCTGAGTCGATCAAGTACTTTATTGATAATTACGAGAGACAGAGGGAGTACGCAGTGTCATCAGAATATGACAAGTTTAATTATTTGAATGTGAATTTCAACGCACCGAGTGTGTTCAAGTTTATTTGGAATAAGATGATATCGCCATTTACGATTATGAAAGCGATGGGCCCAGTTGGAGTTAAAGTGGCGTCGTTTTACACATTGCGAAGGTTCAATAGAGGAGTCATTGGGGATGTGAGCGAGATTGAAAAGTTTTCTGATTACATATTGGGGTTGTATTTCAATGTGAATTATGTTATTGACAAGATTAAAAAGCGGGAGTTTAGTAAGATTGGAAATTACAACAACTCCGACAAAAGCATAATGAGTTTGATTTCGTATAATATATTGGCTCGAGACTCGATATATGATAAGTTTGCACGATATTTCAAAGCAAGAGGTGAGTCTTCATTGAAAAAGGGCAAACTACCGGAAATCTTGTGGATGTATGGGGAGTACGACTGGATGAATTCGATGGCAGGTAAGGGATTGGTTGATTTCATTAATAGCAAGTTAGCAAGTGGTGAGAAAAAAATGCAGTATGTTAAAATTTCCAACGCTGGACATAATTTATTTTTAGATAACCCCAGTGAGTTTGACAAGGCTGTTAAAGACTTTTTGCACAAAACATAGAACAAGACATAAAAAGCAAGACCAGGAAGTACACAAACCATAAAGCAAAGTCGGGGAGATTAATACAAAAACATGTATAAAGATATGTATAGATGTAGATAGGTGGAGAGGATTAAAGATATATTTGGATGCAGAACAATAGAAAGTGCCGACATTCAACACACACCAAATAATTGGCACAGAAATAGTAGGATATAAATAGATTCAAGGGTTCGAAAGAAACCCGGAAAAACAGCATACATGTTGATGCGTCCAACGCATTCTTTGTGTTGACATATGCAGTCGTATGCGTGTGATCGTATATGAGAAGTGGCCGCAAACAGCAAAAGACAAATATGAGTTGAAAGCCCTAAGCTGAAACCCATCAGCAGTGGGACCAGTCTGGATGGTCTGGAGATGTTCTGAAGCGGTGGCTACAACAAAGACACTGTGGAAGTGTGAAGAAAGAAACAGCCGGAGTGAGCTAGGGCAGAGGGGCAGTAAAGGAATCATTCCAGGGCAGTTTAGCGTGCTCCAGGTGTAACCACTGGCTGTCCACCAACTGATAGCATCCGATAGCAACTGAACAACAGAAGCTGTGCTCTTGACTCACGCTTAACTCAAAAGGATGACTCACTAGCAACGCATCGGAAAGAGCAAGCAACGAGCCCACGTTGGAGCAAACCACTAGAGGCGGTGCTACTGCTTCTTCCTCTCCCTCTGCAGCACCACCATCTTCTGTCTGTCTCTCCCTCTTCTCTCTCTTCTCCTCCCTCTCCTCCTTCTGCTTTCCAACCTCTCTTGCTGCTTTTTCTTCAGGCCCACCGCGCCTTTCGTCTCGTGGTGCCACCCTCCTCCTCCGTCTAAAATTCCTCAGCTGCCGACCATCCTCGCGCTCACCGTCCACCGTGCGCCCCCGAGCTTCCGTGCTTCCTGGCCACGCCCGCCCCCGTGCCATTCGGGACCACTGGCAGGGCCAACGTGGAGGCCCACGTTTGGGCCGCACAAAACACCGGCACAAACGATCTGCCCCTTCCCGCGACCATGACCGCGCGCCGTCACCCTATCGCCCAATTATCTCCGGAGACCCCAGACTTTTCGCTGGTTCATCTTTGAGCATCAGCCAAATCCACAGCATGAAACTCTGCGGTCTTGGAAAAACTTCACCTGCAGTGCGAGTAATGAATAGCAAATTCTATCGCTCACTCTACAGCAATAGTCTTTTTTTATTATTTCACTATTTCACTCTTTCACTACTTCACTATTTCCTTAGTTTCTTTTAACCTTCTGTTACATCCTCAGCTTTATTCCTGTTATTAATGTCATACACACCAATACACTTATATTCCTTGTCTATACTTAGCGACATACATCTGTCAATATAAATATATCCCAATGTCTTCCTCTGTTCCCAACATGCTTTCTTCTTCTTTCTACTCTTTCTTTTCTACCCACTATCAACTTCTTCAACCTCTCTAATCTAATCACTCAACCCGTACACCTACGTCTTACTGTCTCTCATAAATGTGCAACAGTACCAACTCAAAGCTCAGCTCCAAAGCTGACGAAATAGATCACCATCTAAATCTAATCAGAACATCCAGCTCAAACTCAGCTGCAAACTCTTCTTCTAATTCAAACTCTTCTTCTAATTCAAACTCCTCTTCTGCCATCTTCTCTCCATACAGCTCTAAAAATGTCTCAAGAAACACTTCTCTTTCAAGCTTAAACTCTTCACTTGACTTCAACCACCATCTGCTTTTATTGAACCTAGACTCCCCCTTTCTATCAAGAACTAACTCTGAAGACTTTGAAAACCTAAACTATATCAACATCAATGAAATTAATGACCTAAAATTCGCCTCTTCATTGTCTTCTTCATCTTTGAAC
Source organism: Ascoidea tarda (nom. inval.) (assembly GCA_030560485.1). Lineage (NCBI taxonomy): Eukaryota > Fungi > Ascomycota > Saccharomycetes > Ascoideales > Ascoideaceae > Ascoidea > Ascoidea tarda (nom. inval.). Next base: position 5,727 of record JAKTTS010000067.1, read on the forward strand.
ATTATCAACACATCCGCCACTTCAAACTCAAAATATCTTATAATACTAGTAGGTCTACCAGCTTGTGGAAAAAGCACCTTTGGCAAAAGATTAAAACAAGATTTAGAAAAAAATGCAAATTTAAACGTTGGCCTATTCAATGCTGGTAACGTTAGAAGAAACTTTTTAAACTCTTCCAATGTCAATCAAAATGCAAACTATTTTGACTTTAACAACTCTGAAACCTCAAACCAAAGAGAATTCTTTGCCAAGATTGCTCTTGATAACTGTCTCTCAGGTCTAATCTTCAACCAAATCGACATTGCCCTCCTAGACGCAACAAACTCAACTTTCAAAAGAAGAAGCAACCTCTTCAACTCAATCCAATCAAAACTAGCGCTATTCCCTTCTCTAAAAAAAAATCTAAACGTCCTTCTAATAGATATCAAAACCTCTTCACTAAAAAACTGGAAATTCAACATTGAACTAAAATTGACCTCTTCTCCCGATTACTTGAACAACAACATTAACCATAAAGACGCCCTCATAGATTTCATAAAGAGAACAAAAAACTATCTATCCGCTTTTCAACCTGTCGAACCAATTGAAATCAAAAAGTACAACTGGAACTATATCCTAATTGACAACTCTGGTGATTCCTACTGTTTCGACAAGTCTCCCTCGCTATTGGACAACAACACCAACGACATCAAAAAACCAAATCACAAAAGAAGGGATACATTAACTCTAAACGACTCACATACCTTTCTCCTTAACGACGACGATGATAATGACGATGATAATGACAATGATAATGACAATGACAACGAAGACGATACAACTGCCGATGACATTGAAAACCCTATCATTGTTCTCAACAACAACACCATACTCACCAACAAAGACCCCAACGACATCTCAATTGACCCAATTTATAACAAAATCTGTTCCTTTGTAACTCGCTACAAAAAAGATTACTGTGAAACTTACTTCATGAAACTAAACAAATTCTTCAAAGACCCCTCTAATAAAGACCACCACAATTTAAAACTCATGGATGAAATAAGCGAGAAATTCAAATACAAACTTATGCCAACATATCAATCATCCAACTAGTTTCATCTCACTTCATCTCACTTCATCTCTCATGCCCTTTGTCATCTTCTTTTTATCACCATTGTTTATGCTAATGCCTTACATTTATTTCCTGTATTTTTTATCTTCAACCATCTTCATTTCCTAGTCATTCTCTCTCTTTCTATATTATATTTCCAATCATCCTCATATATATCTCTAATAAACTGTTAATCAACTCTTTCTTTCCCTCCTCACCCCCTACTCTGCTCCCAGTTCCGGATATCAGTCAACACTTCCGAGCTTTAAAAGCCTGACTGCCCCGCCGTTCCAGAACATTCTACCACTTTCTCGTCTCACTTACCCACTGTGTCCCTTCACGTCCGCTGCTTTCTCCAGTCGGTCACGTTATAGCGTCACTCCCAATTCGGTCCAGCGTGAAAATTTTTCTCGAATCTTCTACCCAAATCCTCTCACTGCTCTCCTCCAGCATTATATATCTTCCTTTGGCTTTACACTTTCTTGACTTTTCTCTGAAAATTTTTCTCCTTCACCATCTCTATTCATCTTTTCTAAGATAATTTTCTAAAGGATTTCCAGGATTTTCAGGATTTTGAAGACTATAAAGATCTCTTGTTAATATCACTCTACCCCGGCTTTTTTTTTTCCATCTCTTCACATTTGTATATATTTATCTTGTGTATTATACTCAAAACCAGATTAACTTCAATTAATCGAATCAAATCAAAAGAAAAGCGATTTATTTCTTTTAATCTATATCTGTTAATATCTAAAAATGTTCAGACTAGCTAGACCTACTTTGAAAAAAGTCTCTGCTCCAAAATTAGCTCGTTATTTACACAATGAATTGAGATTCGGTGTTGAAGCCAGAGCTTCCTTGTTGAAAGGTGTTGACACTTTGGCCAACGCTGTTTCTGTTACCTTGGGTCCAAAAGGTAGAAACGTTTTAATTGAGCAATCTTTCGGCTCTCCAAAAATCACTAAAGATGGTGTAACCGTTGCAAGATCCATTCAATTACCCGATAAATTCCAAGATCTCGGTGCCAAATTATTACAAGACGTTGCCTCAAAGACCAACGAAAGTGCAGGTGATGGTACTACAACTGCCACCGTTTTAGCTCACTCTATTTTCACTGAATCTGTAAAAAACGTTGCTGCTGGTTGTAACCCAATGGACTTGAGACGTGGTTCCAAAGCTGCTGTTGACAAAATTGTCCAATTCTTGACTGATAACAAAAGAGCCGTTACCACTTCTGAAGAAATCGCTCAAGTTGCCACTATTTCTGCCAATGGTGATGCTCATATTGGTAAATTATTAGCTTCTGCTATGGAAAAAGTTGGTAAAGAAGGTGTCATTACCGTCAGAGAAGGCAAAACTATGGAAGACGAATTAGAAGTCACTGAAGGTATGAGATTCGACAGAGGTTACATCTCTCCCTACTTTATGACAAACGTTAAAAGTGCCAAAACTGAATTTGAAAACCCTTTGATTTTATTGTCTGAAAAGAAAATCTCAAGCATGCAAGATTTATTACCTGCTTTAGAAATTTCTGTTCAACAAAGAAAACCTTTATTAGTCATTGCTGAAGATGTTGACGGTGAAGCCTTGGGTGGTTCTGTTATCAATGTCTTAAAGGGTTCCATTAAATTCTGCGCCGTTAAAGCCCCAGGTTTTGGTGACAACAGAAAAAACACTTTGGGTGATATTGCCATTTTAACTGGTGGTACTGTTTTCACTGAAGAATTGGATCTTAAGTTATCTGACTGTAGTCTTGATTTGTTAGGTAAAGCTGGATCTGTTACCGTTGGAAAAGAAGATACTGTCATCTTAAATGGTGAAGGTACTAAAGACTCTGTTCAACAAAGATGTGAACAAATCAGAGGTGTCATGGAACAATCAGGTACCTCGGAATACGAAAAGGAAAAATTACAAGAAAGATTGGCCAAATTAACTGGCGGTGTTGCTGTTATTAAAGTTGGTGGTACTTCTGAAGTCGAAGTCAGCGAAAAAAAAGATCGTTACGATGATGCCCTTAATGCCACTAGAGCTGCTGTTCAAGAAGGTATCTTGCCAGGTGGAGGTACTGCTTTATTAAAGGCTTCCTCTGTTCTCGATGACTTTAAAGTTGAAAACTTTGACCAACATTTAGGTGTTCAAATTATTAAAAACGCCATCAAAAAACCAGCCAAAAGAATCTTGGAGAATGCTGGTGAAGAAGGATCTGTCATTATTGGTAAATTGTTAGATGAACACTCTTCAAGCTTCAACACTGGTTACGACTCTGCTAAGGGTGGTTACGTTGATATGTTACAAGCCGGTATCATTGATCCATTAAGAGTCGTGAGAAATGGTTTGGTTGATGCCAGTGGTGTCGCTTCCTTATTAGCTACAACTGAATGTGTTGTCACCAGAGTGGATGATCCAAAACCAGCTGGAGGTGCCCCAGGAATGGGAGGCATGGGTGGCATGGGAGGTATGCCAGGTATGATGTGAAATGATTAAATTAAAAACCCAAAAAAAAGCAAACAAACAAACTAGATTTATAATAAATAATGTGCTTTCTTGTATATAAAAAAGTAATGATATAATGAACGTTATATATTCTGGATCAATTTTGCTTTAAAACTAGGCAGTGTAGAACTATTTACAGCAGCTATTTGCTTTGCTTCTTATGCCATAGAGTGTACCTATATCTAAACCCATTTTCTTCTATGTCCTCTGCTGGAACATCGACGTTTTCTCCAACAAAGTCTCTCAACTCTTGAGTGCTCTTTTTCTCCCATTTCTTCTGCTCCTCAGCTCCAAAATCCAAAAAAGTGTCCATTTTATGATCTAAACAGCCAATTGAGTTGATCTCAGTCAACAACACTCTATCGACCTTTTCATTCTTCAAAGCCAGGTTGTACACCTCAGCACCCCCAATTATGAATACCCTGTTGATGCTCTCAAGCTGTTGGAGCTTCTCAATGGCGTTGTCCAACCCATTGGAGTAGACAATATTCTCGTTTTCGCTGCTCAACAGAAAATCGTCAAACAGTCTCGACAACACGACGTTGAGTCTGTTCTTCAATGGACGAAACTTCAGAGGAATACTCTCCCAGGTTCTCCTGCCCATGATCACAGCATTCCTACCCCCTGAAGCTAGAGCTGAGGTGTTTCTGCTGCGTGTGGTAACATCGACAAAATACCTCATTTCCTTTCGCAACCTCCAGGGCAATCGCCCCTGATAGCCAATTCCAAGTTCAGGAAGCAAGGCAGCAACCACCACAACCACATCATGAGATAGTCTCTGTTTCAATTCTCTGCTGGCTGCTGGACTCATGTTGGCACTGCTGGAGATGAAGAAGCAAATTGGTTCTTTCCTCTTCCGCCCAAACATAAACAAAACAAAAAAGCTGCAAAACGACATCTTTCTTTTTATCACTCAAACACCTTTGTTTTACTGCTCTACTGTTCTACTGTTCTACTTCACTACCATATTGCATCCTACACTGCAAAATTGTCTCAATAATGGCTGAAAGCTTTTCAAAGACCTACTCAGAGGAGCTAGCTGCTCCCTTTTCTGATCCCATCCACATTTGCTTGACCATTCCTTCCAAAAAACCTACTCTATTTGAAAAGAATAAGATTCCTATCATTGTCTTTCTCAGTAAAACTGGTGGAAACTCTGACTTTGGCTGTTACATTTACTCAATTCCCAATTTTCTTTTAAACAGGTCTAATAATAAACAAAATGAAATTGTATCTACAATATTAAACGATTCAGAAGAAAATCTCTTGGATATAACTAAAAGATTATCTCAATTAATCTCAAGAAAATTCAACTCCCCAAGCTATGTTAATATCAGTGGTAATATTGATATAATGGAGAGTTTGGGCTACATCAAAACTACAATTACTTTCATAGATAAAAAGTTCGATGAAACTGAAAAGTCAAACTCAGAAAAATAGATGTATTTCAATACCTTTTTTTATATGTATATTATGAATACCAATTGCTTTTATTAATCATTATTTTTGAGAATTCAAAATTATGCAGAACTAAAATCACAACAATTATATAATAGTAATAACAATAAAAATGAATAATGAATGAATGTTAATGAAAAAAATGTACAAAATAAATTAAAAAAAATAATAAATCAAATAAATAATATGAAAACAAGTGAATAACACAATTAACATGAAAAAACAAAAGTGAAAACATTAAACAAAACATCAAGTAAAACAAATAAACAATAAAATAAACGAAAGAAAGAAAAAAAAATATTTAATAAAAATTTAATAAAAATAAAAACAAAACTCATTCAAACGACTGGCTAATTTATAACAACACAAAATAAAACAAAACAAAAATAAAATAAAATCCCACAGTTTCCTAATTTTTAATGTAATGAGAATTCAATATATCGATTTCTTGACATAAAATATGCCAGTCAACTTCCCTTAATGGCTTTTTCTTTCTCAAAGCTATCTCCTTTTCTATTTCCCCTTCCTTTTGTTTCTCTTTCTTTTTAAGTAACTTTCTATTATGGTTCACTATTCTTAAATTCTCTTTGTAATTAGTAAACTCCTCAAATTTAAATAAGTTATAGAATATTTTCAAATTTGGTTGAATAATCAAATTTAATCTTCTAACCCGAACATATAAATAGGCTCTAGATAGTGAAATTTTTAGATAATTCATCACTTCAGCTATACATAATGAAGCTGACCTTGAAACTCCAACTTTGCAATTGATTAAAACTTTAGAACTATTATTTTCTTGCTTACTTCTATTTCTAAATATCTCTAATAACTTTAATAAATAAAGAAAATATGGATTAAATGAATCAACCCCATTATCTTGAAGATCTGGTAAATATATTATTTTCTTCACATAGGGAAGTGGATTCTTAATCTCGATGATATCGTCATCTGTTAAATTTTTAATTTCTGATATCAACCCAAATGACGAAAGACATGAATAATAATTCGATGATGCTAACGATTTTATCAATTTCTCAGGTTTAAAATCATTTTTATACGGCTGATATAAATCCAACCAATCAGGCTGCTCACCAATCGTGATTATGTATTTGATATTCAACAATCTTAAAATCGATTTAGAATTGACATGATTAAGATTTCCTAAATACAAATAAGGTAATATCTTGGAAGGTAAATTATTATCGTTCTGTACTTTGAACCAATCAACGTCAAGAGTTGGATTCGTCTTGACCAACTCTTTAAATTCTCTAAACTTGGGTTTTTCTTTATCTAAAATATATTCAATTTCCCTCACAATTGGCTCTTTATTATAATTATGAATTGTCATAAAAGTGTACAGATCAACATAGTGTCGTTGAAGATAAATATTCAGATACCAATTTTGGATATCAACAAGCTCCATTTCTTTTATAATTTGATCGTCAAATAAAAGTCTATGAGAATTTGTGTTAGAGTAAATCCAATGCCATGAATAATATAATAATATTTTTTCAACAAATGTCAATATCTCATAATCACAAGGGAAAAAATAAAGAACTTTTTCATAAATTAATTGATACTTCAAGATTGAATTATTCAATGTGTTGAAGTTTTTAAATATTTCCAAAAACAAACTTAATAATGATAAATGTGTAAATCCGTCATAACAATAAATCAAAATTTTGTAGTCTCTCTTGATTGACAAAACATTTAACAATTTCAAAAAGTTCATAATAGAAGTAAGATCATTTGTAGTCATTAGACTTAAGTTATATGATCCAGATGCAGGAAACTCTAGCTCAAGTATTTCTTCCTCTTCTTCTTCGGAAGTATCGTCGTCGTCATCGTCGTCATCGTCGTCATCAATCATAAATCGACTAGGAGACTTCGAATCATCACTTGAATATTTAGTTAACAACTTTTGAATAAATGAAGAGCTTGGAAAGCGTGCTCCTTCTTTACAGTTAACCAAGACTTTATAATTTTTCTCTCCACATGTTTCTAGTTTATGATTAAGAATATCGAGTTTTTCTCTAGCAGCCTTAATTTGAGATTTAACTTTTTTAAGCTGCTCAACACTTTGATTGGTAATAATGGTGCCCTTTTTCAATTTTGCTCTCAACAACCTCTTTTCAAATCTTAAATTATTTAAATAGTTGACATACGTATTTCTTTTTGATTTGAGCTTAAAATTGAATATGACGTTATTGTAGTCAATGATGTTTCCAATATAAATATTTCTATAAACTTCTATGGAAGATGTAATCAACCAGTTTTCAAATTTTTCATGCAATAAATAATTCTTATTCCAATTGTTGAGGTCCTTCTGTAAAATAGATGATGAATATGGAGCTAAAAATGGATTGACATTCAAAACATTAACCATTTGCTTTTGATTCTCAATATTAAATTGATATTCAGAAACACAATTTGGAACCTCGCTCTCTATAATCGGTGTAGGAAACTTGAAATGACTTTTGAGAATAATGTAATCATCGACTCTCTTTTGTTCATTAACTTCATAGTCGTTAATATTGAAATCGTACAAAGCTTGGGGTTTATAATCCAAAATAAAGCAATTAGATTCTTCAAACCTGAATTCTAATTTTGTTTCTTTATTCTTCCCTATTAATTTCATAAACTTTTCTAATTCCTCAAAATATATTTTTTTCTGCAATAATCCAAAAATCTTTGCAAACTTTTTACACTCTTCCTGATTGTTGTCATTGTTGTAAAGAACAATATTTGAAAATCGAAAAAGTAGTAAATTTTGATAATTAAAGTTTCTCAAATTGATCTCAAAGGCACTAGAACTGAAACTCAATACATTATCGTCATCTGAAGAGACAAAAGAAACAAGTGATTTCATGTTTCCGGTATACTTTTTATTGTTGATTGATAAATCACTTGACTCTAAATCAATTAAATCGAATGAATCTGGAGAAAAATTGGAAGAGTTAGAGTTAATTGAACTCTTTTTGCCCGATTCAAAATTTTCAAAGCCTGGAGGTTGAATTAAAGGTTCTATTTGCTCTTGTTTATCTTCGATTGGGTTTGAACTGTTGCTGTTAAATAAAAAAGACATTATTCTTTGTTTTGAGCCTTCAGATTGACATCTTTTTGATTCAAACTTTGTTTTGTTTCCTGCTGGGTTTATAAGAGACGAATTTCTTTCAGCTTTCTTATATTTATTTGCAATATCAAACTTGACTTTATTCTTCTTAGGGCTATTAGCTTTCTCGCCTTTATTGTTCTTTTTATCATTTTGATTGGAAGTATTTTCAGTATTTTGTAATATGTCCCATGGATAAATACTGCCCTTAATGTAGAAATGTTTCTTTATAAAATTCGATAGATATGTTTCATCTATAATTTTGGATGTTTCAGCTTCTTCTTCATTATTTATGTTCTTTTTAGATGGATTCATATATTTATCCAACTTTTTATCAATATCATTCTTGTTGTTAGGAGAACTGGCTTTATCTTTAGGCTCCTTAATATTATCATATTCATAAAAGTCATTAGTGTTGATTATTAGTAAATATTTGTCAACACTAGATGTCAAAACAATGTTTGATTTAGAATCGTTGATGAGTTTTGTTTTAATAACATTTACGGAAGCACTAGAAGAGTTTCTTCTTAGTACAGGGCTAGACTCATCGTTATTGAGGTTATTTGTTTTCAAGTCATTCTTGTGCATATGGTTTTCTTCTAAGGAAACATCATGATGAGGATCGATTTCTTCCAACAAATCGCCATAAAAGGTTTTCTTAAAGTAGTTAAACTGATAGGTATTATAATCTAGATTATGCAAATAGGGGAATAAACCAACATTGAAATCTGATAGATTTGAGTCTTTATCCTTCTTTAGTTGATTTAATATCTGCAGGTTGGAAAAAGATTCAGGTAAAACGTAATCATAGTCCCAGAATTTAATGATTTTTATAAAATTGTTCATTGATAGTTTGTAGATATTTTTTGTAAATTTGTTGTTTCTTTTTGGTTTTGATATAGATATTTGGTCTAGTCTTTGGAAATTTTTGTCGGTGTCAGGTTCACTCATGTTATCTTTTATAATGACATCGTTGTTTTGGTCAATGTTAATGTGAGTGATGGCACTAACAGGTTTTGATTTTAGAGATTTTAATTTCAAAGTGGAGTTTAATTTTGATTGTTTTTTAAAGTTTTTCAAATCTTTGGGGGAATTTGTGATAAAGTCGTCATTGAACTTTTGAATTTTATTGTAGTATACATAAGAGTTCTCTGAGGTATATGAGGAATCCATACAATCACCACAAGCATTTAGGATTTTGTTAAAATTCTTATTATAAGTAAATTCAGTGCCATTCATGTCATCACTTGAGTCAGAAATAAGAGATAGGTCAGGTTTTTTTGAGTTTTCTGAGATGATTATATCTTCATTAATAATTTTAGCAAAAGCTGGGGAATCAGGATCAAGGATTTTAAAATTTTTCCTGTTTCTTTTTTTAATGGGTAAATAATTTTGAATTTTATTAGATGGGTGGTGGATTGAATTTGTATCTGTTGATTTGAGGACATCGAAGGAAAAGAAGATATTACAATTAGGTATGATATTTTTATTTATAAAATTTTGAAAGCTTGAGGTTTTGGTTGAGGATTGGTTGAAAGACATTTTCAGAGGGCTGTTTTTATTTTTGGAGTGATTTTCCAAGGTAGGACTAGATATGTTTCTTTTTGTGTAGTTGGGGGTCATATCATTATAGCTTTTGATTATATTGTTGTTGATGGTGGTGGCGTTGTTATTATTATTTCGAGTTGATGGCGAGGGTTGTTTTTTAAGGGTATTGTTATTTGTGTTGCTGTTGTTATTGTTGATATTTAGGTTTTGCTTTGAGAATGAAAGGGTTGAGATGGAGTCATTTTTGGAGACAATGGTATTTTGATCAAAGGTGTTGTTTGGAGATTCGATGTCGTTTTCAGGGTCGGTTGAGTCAATATTTTTCAGATTGTTCAAGCAAGTTGAGATTATTGAGTTGTTGTCTATTGTGTTTTTATGAGAGTAGTTGTTTGTTGTGTTGGCAGTGATTAAGGACTGATTTGTTGAGTCTTGAGAGATGGTTGGGTTGTGGTTGGAGCGATATCGAAGGCTATTTCTTTTGATGATATTTGAAGGAGAGGGAATCTTTTTTATGTAGAAATTACCATTTTTGGAGGAGATATTGTTGCTTGGGTTGGTATTTGAGTTGGGGTTGTTGGATACACTAATATTCTCAGAGGATTGTGGAGTTAGATCTATGTTTTCGTCCATTTCAGAGTTTGCAGTATAAAAGACCGAATCATCATCTTCATAGTCGTCATTATCGTTATGGTTATGATTATCAGAATCAAGGTCTGAGTCCAAGTTGATATTTGTCTGGATACCAGTACTATTTTGGTTATTCAAATTATTTTGGTTGTTCAGATTATTTAGATTATTTAGATTATTTTGATTGATTATATCGTTTTGAAGACCTATTAAATTGGCGGAACTTGGGATCGGAGTTTGATTATATTTAGGTAAATGAAAGGAAGAAGTTGAAGAAGAGTTTTTATTTGAGATTGAGTTTTGATTTTGATTTTGATTTTGGTTTTGGTTTTGGTTTTGGTTTTGGTTTTGAATTGAGTTTTGATTTGAATTGTACAAGTCGTCAGAGTATAGCTTATTCATATTGATCTGTTTGTAGGTTATTGTATCATTAGTGTTGGCGATGTTGCTTTTGGTAGCGTTGTTGGCGTTGGTTTTATTGGAATTTAGTTTGACGTAATTGGTTGAGCTATCATACAAGTAGTTGTTATATTTGAAGGACAAAGAGTTGTTGAGACTTGAGTTTGAGTTTGAGTTTGAGTTCGAAATTGAGTTTTTGTTTGATTGAAGACCTGTATCTAGGTGAGTTTTATCAGTGGTGTCCAACAAGTGGGAATGTGAGTTGGAATTGGCGATATCATCAGTGCTGTTGTTGGTGTTTGAATTTGTGTCATAAGATTGCAAGATGTTATTGAAGTTCTTTAGTTTTGAAGTTAGGTAGCTGAAATACTGGTTTTTTAAGGTTGCAGGAGCTGGATCAGTGGGCTCGTTATTCGTGGAGCTGGTGGTGCTGGAGGGAATATTGTTAGGACTGTCGTGAGCAGAAGTGGAGCCTGGAAGAGAGGTGTTGGAAAGAGAGATATCGATCAAGGCAGGTTTGTCATTAGCACTGATGGCAGAATGGGAATTGGCATCCATGATAACGAGGGCCAGGGACTGTAGGGGACGAAGAGAAAACAGGCAGGAGTGGAAGAAGAGGAAGAGCTATAGCCAACAGGAGCATATTGCTGGAAAGCAGAGAAAGAGCACTGAGATTGTGGAAATTGCACGAAAGCAAAAAGGGAATTTCAGCCCAGGCGAGTGTTGGACATAAAGTTTGTTGGAGAGATAGCAATCGGGCGTCGCGCACGGAGAATGGACACTCGAGACGCACGCGAACAATGAGCGGTGGGTACCATTCAAATGACAGCCTTAACTTGCGCCCGCTATCCTGCGCGGGGCAGCCCTCCTCCCGCCGGCCGGGCGCGCACACATCCGAGGGCGCGCACACGGTGCACGGAGCAGAAGCTGCGTGCGCACAAGACGTGGGTCTGCGTGGGTATGCGTGTGTATGCGCTGCCGGTGCCGGTGGAAATCGATGTGTCGGATTCTGGGGAAAGATCTTCACGAGTCTGAAAGTCGAGACGTATTTGTTGACATTTTGGAGCCTCCAGCACCAAGATTACGCTGCTGCTTTGGATAATGGAGTCTGCTCTTCTCAATCCTGCTTCCACCATTGGTGTCGACGAGCCCCAAGACGCAATCGAAATCACTGTCACCTCTTCGCAGTACGATGCTATCACCGCCACCCATGAGCCTGACGAACTACTTATCATCAAAGCTGGCCCTGGCTCAGGCAAAACACGAACCATCATCAACAGAGCCTCCTACTTGTTGCTAAACAAGGGAATCAAGCCCACTGAAATCTTGATTCTATCAATGACAAATCGAACTGTTTATGATATCAGAAACAAATTGAAGCAATTCACTCGCCTAGATTTCGACAAGCTAGACATCCAAACCTTTCACAGCTTTTGCACCTCAATCTTGCAACGATCGCAGACCAATTTCCAAATAATCGAGGACTCAGGTCGAAGACTTTTGGACAAAATCATCAACCCAAACAACATATCCATTTTATCACCAAAGGAAATCGAATGGCTAATTTCTGACATCCAATCAAGTATCCCATTCAACAGTCTCTTGTCAAAATACCATCAACTAAACACCCTCACCCTCAAATCCGTTATCTCTGCTCTCCACAATACCAAATCCTTATCATACGATCAAATCATCAACAAAACTAAATCGCTACTAAAATCACAACCTGCACTCATCAACCATTACAAAATCGTCATTGTTGATGAGTTCCAGGACATCAATTCAGATTTGCTAGAACTAATTCAAATAATGTCAAAGGACAAACACCTAACTATTAGCGGAGACTTGAACCAGTCCATTTACCAGTTCATGGGCTGTGACATTCAAAAGATTAACAACTTTTTATCATCTTCTAAACAAAAAATATCAACTATATACCTAGACCACAACTTTAGATCCTCCATCGAAACTATAAATGCTTCAAACCACATACTAGACTTGATCAACAAACACAATATCGAAAACAATATTCAAGACAATATCCAACACGATATTCATGACAATATTCAAAATATCACCAACAGCAACATTCACAATACCAACTCCCTCATCAATCATCCCCAAGATCATCCCCAAGATCATCCCCAAGATCATCCCCAAGATCATCCCCAAGATCATCCCCAAGATCATCCCCAAGATCATCCCCAAGATCATCCCCAAGATCAACTATCAAATTTCAAACCTACATTAAAACTATTCGACTCTTCATTAGACGAGCTTCATTTCGTTTGCAAAGAAATCCTACGTCTAATCCACCATTCCAATGGCTTAATAAAACCTTCTGACATTGCTGTTCTAGCTCTAACAAACAGCACATTGACCTTCTTTGAACAGTTTTCCTCCTACTTTTACAACATCAACTCAACTAAATTAACTCCAGGTCCTCGTTGGCTTTCTTCCGAAATTAAAATCCTACTAGATTATATAAAAATCTTGGATGACCCAGTCCAAAACCAGTTCTCCCTATTGTGTTGTCTTTCAATGATTCCCTCGATTAACATCAACTCAATCCTCAACCTCATCAACAATGCAAAGTCACAAGATATATCAGTCTGGGAACTACTACAAAACTTTAATATCCACAATACGAATACGAATACGAATACGAATACTAATACGAATATTAATATTGATAACGATAACAAAAAAATCTTAATGCAATTCTTCAACGATATCAACAACTACATCAATCTTAGAAAGATCAACTCAACATACTCATACGACCCAATCCAAATCTTCAAAATTCTACTTGATCTTGGAAACAAATATGGCCTATCTCAGTTCCAAACTGAAAAGTACTCTGACACCTTCAAATACTCAAAATATGGCATCAAAGAAGAACTACTAAGTCTCTATAAATCCCTCGTCTCATTCTCATTCTCAAACGACAAATCTAAAAAAACCGATCTCATCCACTACTTTGCCAATGAACTCAGCTTCAAAGGCTGCTTCAAATCGATAACAAGCGAAAACCATGTCAACTACTCGACAATTCATTCAGCAAAGGGTTTGGAATTTCCCTTTGTCTTTGTTTTGGGCTTTAACGTCGACTCCTGGGCGAGATTATTAGCTGGAAACCCTCCCAAAAACAAAAGATATCTATCCAAATCCCCAGAAATAAAAAGAGTTCTCTATGTGGGCCTCACTAGAGCCAGGTTCTTCTCCTACTTGACTCTCAAAGCAAAATACTTTGAAAATTTTCCTGAAGATTCTGATCTCCATAAATACTTTTCCTTCGAGACTCCGGAAGTTGCAGACGACCAAGTCTTGCAAACACTATCCAAAAGATTGGACAGAAACTACCCAAAGGAAAATGATCACTTTTTTTGCAAATCGAAATACGAATCTCTCTTGAATCAAATCGAAAGCCAACACAAAAATTCATTTCAAAACTTCACCACTACCTTCAAAAGACGATACCACTATTCAGCATCACCCTTCAGATGGAACTCTTATTCCTCTTTAACTTCTTTAAGACTCCTAAACTCTTTGATCAGAAGAATATAGCACTGGTTTTGTAAATACCCCTTCTTTTCTTCTTTTCTTCTCCATTTCTATGGCCACTTTTGTAGCTGTTTTTGTTTTTGTTTTTGTTTTTGTTTTTGTTTTTGTTTTTGTTTTTTTGTTTTTTTGTTTTTGTGTGCAAACTCCCTCCAATAAACGTCCTTTATAAAACACCTTCATCGTTTGCTTCTTTCCAGAGCATAAAAACAATTCATAGCTTTTCTTCCATTCTCTATATCAAATAGGCGCTTGTTTTCTTTTACTTGGGTAATTATTAATTCAAGCACAATGTCTTCTTTAAACGTTGATCTTAAACCACATACTAATACTCTTCAACCATCTTCCTTCAACTCTTTGGTCGTCTTCTTCCAGCTCTTGTTATTCAATTTCTACCAAAATATAGACATCTTTCTTATATTCTTCCTAGCTATTCTTCTCCTACCCATCAGAGTACTTGTGGCTGTTTATTGTCGCTCTGCTTGTAAGCTAATTAGACTTGTTTATTAAGCGCTAAACCTATCAACAACTTTCTAAGTGTTAAAAATCAGTTAAAAAAAATAAAAATAAAATAACAACCAAAAATCAAATCAAAAATTACTATCAGAATAACTATCAAAATAACTATCAAAATAACTATAAACAAAATAACACACACCCCAATTTCTTTCTTTAAAATGGTCAAATCAAGTTCATTATCTTCAATGATTTCAACACCATACAACTCTTCTACTGAAGAAATCTACATTCCTCGCTCAATATCTGCTGGTAATTACAACTTTCTAAGCAACCAAAACAAAATCTTCACTGCTAATAATCAAAGTGGCAAAAACAGTAAATTTGAAATCTCTCTTCCTTTATCCAAAGACTCTTCAATAAGTTGCGATCAAAATGTTAGCTTCGATCCCTTTGACGGATACATCAGACCCAGAACTGCCTCAAGCTATATCAGACCTTCGTCATTTGGCAAAACCTCTTCAACAAAAAGTGTTCGCTTCTCAAGTCCTATTTCAGATGATAAAATCAAATCAAACAAATCTAAACTTAAACTCGAAGTTTCAAGCATTTTGAAAAAATACCCAAAGGATTTAACCAAAACCGAAAACTCTAAACATAATTCTCCACAATGCATTAACAACGCTGCTATAAATAATGCAAGTCCAAATCAAGAAACCCAATTAAATCAAAATAATAATGATCAAAATAATAATGATCAAAATGATAACGATCAAAATGACAACGATCAAAATGATAATGATCAAAATGATAACGATCAAAATGATAATGATAATGATAATGATAATGAGAACAATAATGACGCCAAAATCAATCTATCAGAAGTGCCAATCGCTTCCAGTGATTACAGTGGAAATGCAGATATCTCTGCTTTGTCTTCCAATCCTCCGGAAGAAACTCATATGAATGGTTTAACAGAAACACAACTTGCTTACTCATTAATAACACCTTCTCCATATAAGGACAAGTCTTCAAACGATAAAAATAGAAAAGATTATGCTTGTATCAAAAATTTATCTCCATCTCCATCTCCATCTCCATCAGTTTCTAAATTTCATCCAATTTTAAATCTAGATTTACAAAATAATCATGAAAAAAGTCACAAAAAAAAACTCAATTCACAAAAAAATTTATTAAAAGGTAACTCCTTTTCAAACTTCAATTCTGATTCCACTTGTAATTCTAATTTTTCAATTAGAAAATCAAATTTAAAAATTTTTGAATCAAAGAATAACTCTTTGAGAGCAAAATCAAATTCTGAATTAAATTCGGGAATTTCAAAGAAAAAAAATAAAAACAAAAACAAAAATAAAAATAAAAATAAAATTTTAATTGGGCATTCTCCAAAGATAATACCTGAATTCCATAATCAAGAAGAAATTCATTCTGCCAATACTCTTCCCATAATGTGTTCAGATGATTTAATATCTCCTCCGGGGTTTGATGAAGTGAAAGAAAGCAATTCTCTTTCTGCAAAACCAGATTATCAGATCAACTCTGCAAACAAAAATATAAACAATATGCTAAGAAAACCTTCACCAACTGATTCAAATACTTTGGTTTCTCCCAATATCAAATCACCGCCACAGTCAGGAATATCAACGAGTAGTGTGGTAAATATCTTTGAAAATGTTATGGAAATTTTATCAAGAGTTACTTCAATCGATGCTGTTTTTGATAAAAATGAAACTGTGGCTCAGGCCATGGTTATGATTGAACATTTATCAAAAAAGGCCGAAGAAAAACTAAACTCTCTTGAAAAACAAGAAAAGGAAAAACAAAATCAAATAGAATGCTATGAAAATTCTAGTAGAATGATTAAAAAACAAAAACAAGAAATAGAAAAGGAAATTAGCAATATGAAAATCGAACATCAAAAGTTAAATAATGAACTATCAAGAAATGAAGCAAGACTAAAATTTGAATTGAATTCATTAGATTATGAAAAACAAGTTTGTGGACCTTTATTATTTTTTAAATGTCATCTTTTTTTTTTTTTTGCTTATCTAATGAAGTATTTATTTATTTTTGATTGTTTTTTTTAAGAAATACTAACAAACTATTGCTAATCTAGGATAATATTAAACTAAGAGAAAGATTAATTGAGATTGATGATGAGATATCAGATCTCAAAATAAAATTGGATGAAAAAGAGATGATAATTAAAGGATGTTTTGATATTATTTCGTCAAATTTTGGAAGTGATGAGAATCATATAACAAGTGAAAATTATTTAAGATTTATCAAAGATTTATCAATGGGTTATAAACAGTTGGTAAAAAAAAATAAAAACTATGAAGAGACAGAGAAAACTTTGAAGAATAAAATTGAAGAACTAAATTTAAACCATAAAAACTACCAGAATGGGATTAATGAGCTAAAAATAGAACTCGATAATGAAAAGAAAGTTATTGAAAAATATTCTCAAAATGGTGAAAAATTGGATAAAAGATTGAAAACAATTACAGATAAACTAGAGAAAAAGGAAAAAGAAGTTGAATTATTAAATGATAAAATTAACAAATTAATCATAGAAAAAGATTCAAGCTTAAAGAAAAAGGAAAACGAAATTGAATTGCTAAATGATAAAATTAATAATTTAATGATTGAAAAGGAATTAAGCATAGATCAAAATAAAGAAGAGACTCGGTTATTAAATGATAAAATCAACAATTTGATGATTGAAAAGGATTTAAGTTTAGAAAAAAATAATAATTTAAACAGTGGTAAAAGTAGTTTGGAAACCAAAATTAGTGCTTTAGAAAACAAATTAAAGGAAATGACCGATGTCGTTGAAGCAAGTAATAAGTTGGTAATGGAAAACGAGTTAGTTATATCCAAATTTGAGTCAGATAATTTAATCAAAGAGAACAAAATAAAAGATTATGCCATGGAAAAGAACAAGTTGGAAGAAGAGATTGAAGCACGAGATGTAGAAATCAAAAACTTGGAGAATATTATTAAGATGGAAAAAACTAGCAAGTCGCTTGAAGAAGCAGAAAAAAATGAGTTGAAAAACATGAAAATAGTATTAAACAATGAATATGCAAACATGAAAGCAGTTAACGAGTCGTTACAAAAACAGATAAATTCCCTCTGTGAAGGGTTTGGTGCAGCCCACAAACAAATGCAAAATGAGTTGATTCAATTGAAAAACACTGCAACCATATCGAAAAACAGCCACAACAAGTTGGCAGAAAGCATTGTGAGCTTGTTGAGCGAAGCGTTGGATGAAGAATCAATATCTGCATGCAAAACCAGTCTTGATATGTTGAAGCAGAACAAAATCTACGGAAATGAAGACATTGGAAAAATAGAAAACATCAGTGGTTATGTCTTAAAGGCCATCAAGGTGATGATCGACGACTACTTCAACAGCAGCAAAAGAAGCCGGGTCTACGAAGAAGAGGCCATGAGAATCCAGAGCTTGTATGAGCAAAAGGTGGTGGAGTACGATACATTGAAAAAGGACCTGGAAAACTGCCATTTAACCACAACTACCAGATTCAACAACCACAGAAACTTGGACAAGAAGAACAGACAACTCGGTTACTCCAAGCCGGTGTCTGTCTACAGCTCGAGCTCAAGCCGGTCCTCGAGGGTGTTGAAGCCTGTAAGTGAGGTGGTGAATGGAAACAGTGCCAGGAGAAACTGCTAGGCCTGTGCTGCTTCTGCTTCCTCTGCTTCCTTTGCTTCCTCTGCTTCTTCAATGCTTTTGTACTCGAATCAAATCCGCAGCCGGACGCACAATCCGCGTTCTTCCGCTATTATTGCTTTTATCCATGAGCCGCACGGATTTTTTTTTTTTTTTCACTTAATCTGAAAATTTTTTTCTTGAGGTTTTTTATAAATACATACATCTTAGCAGTTTTCTTGATTTCTGTTGTCTTTTTTTTTATTTGCCAAAAAGAACAGCGATTTAACGCAGATAATATCAAGATAGAATTAAAAAAAAATTACAAATGTCTCAAAATTCTCACAAAGTTCTTGCTGAACTTTTCAGTAAATTATCTGTTGCTACTCCAGAAGAAAGAGATGGTGCTGCTGCCAATGTTGCATCATTTTTAAATGGTTCTATCATTGAACACGATATCCCATTTGATTTCTTTCAACAATTGAAAAAATCAATCAATGATAAAAAGAACATCAATCTTTCTTTGAACGCTTTGGAATCTGTTGCTCACATTGCTTCAGAAACCGGTTTATCACCATCTGTTGAACCATATTTAATTGATTTGGTTCCCTCTATTTCCGCAAAAGCTGGTGATAAAAAAGCTGATGTTAGAAAAATCGCTGCTAAAGCCTTGTTAGCTGTTGCCAAATCTATAACCCCGACTGCTATCAAGTCAATTTTACCAAAATTGACTACATCTCTAGCTACTACCAACAAATGGCAAGAAAAAATTGCAGTTTTATCCGCTATTGCTGCTTTAGTTGATGTTGCTAACCACCAAATCTCTCTCAGAATGACCGAGTTGGTTCCAGTGTTGTCTGATGCTATGTGGGATACCAAACTCGATGTCAAGAGAGCTGCCACTGCCACCATGACTAAAGCCACTGAAACTGTTCAAAACAAGGATATTGAAAAGTTCATTCCAAAACTAATCGAATGTATTGCCAAACCAACTTTGGTTCCAGAAACCGTTCACACTTTGGGTGCCACAACTTTTGTCTCTGAAGTCACCATCGCTACTTTGTCCATCATGGTCCCATTATTAACAAGAGGTTTAGCTGAACGTGATACTTCTATCAAACGTAAATCTGCCGTTATTGTTGACAACATGTGTAAATTGGTTGATGATCCACAAATCGTTGCTCCATTTATGGCCGATTTATTACCAGGCTTGAAGAAAAATTACGATGGTATTGCTGACCCAGAAGCTCGTGATGTCACCTTGAGAGGTTTGAAAACTTTGAGAAGAGTTGGTGGTATCTCCGACGACGATGTCTTGCCTGAAATTTCTCATGCTGGTGATGTTGAAGTTACCAAGAATGAATTGATTCAATTATTAAATGGTAAGAAAATCGAATCTCGTTTCGACATTGCTATTGATTACGTCTCAGCTATTGCTGGTGATTTGATTGATGAACGTGAAATCCAACCTGAAGCTTGGGTCAAAAACTTGTGTCCATTCTTAACCATTTTCTTGCATGAAATTGAATCAAAAGAAATTGTTGAAGAATGGAGAAAGGCTGCTATCGGTAACATTCCAAAACCACCATCCTTTGAAGATGAGGATGATGATGGAGAAGATTTATGTAACTGTGAGTTCTCCTTAGCTTATGGTGCTAAAATCTTATTAAATAACACCCAATTGCGTCTTAAGAGAGGTAGAAGATATGGTTTATGTGGTCCAAATGGTGCCGGTAAATCTACTCTTATGAGAGCCATTGCTGAAGGAAAAGTTGATGGTTTCCCATCTCAAGATGAATTAAGAACTGTTTATGTTGAACACGATATTGATGGTACTGAAGAAGACACCTCCATTGTTGATTTCGTTCTCAGTACTGGTGGTGTTGGAACCAGAGAAGAAGTTGAACTTAAATTGAAAGAATTTGGTTTCACTGATGAACATATCCAAATGTCTATCCACTCATTATCTGGTGGTTGGAAAATGAAATTAGCTTTAGCCAGAGCTGTCTTGAGAAACGCTGATATTTTATTATTAGATGAACCAACTAACCATTTGGATACCGTTAACGTTGCTTGGTTAGTCAACTACTTGAGTACTTGTGGTATTACTTCCATCTGTGTTTCCCACGATTCAGGTTTCCTTGATAAGATCTGTCAATACATTATTCATTACGAAGGTTTCAAATTACGTAAATATAAAGGTAACTTGTCTGAATTTGTTAAAAGAGTTCCAAGTGCCAAATCATACTACGAATTGGGTGCTTCTGAATTAGAATTTACTTTCCCAGAACCAGGTTACTTGGAAGGTGTCAAAACCAAACAAAAAGCTATTGTCAAAGTCTCCAACGTCTCTTTTCAATATCCAGGTACTTCCAAACCACAAATTCACGACATTTCTTTCCAAGTTTCTCTTTCCTCAAGAATTGCTGTTATTGGTCCAAATGGTGCTGGTAAATCCACTTTAGTTAACGTTTTAACCGGTGAATTGTTGCCAACTACTGGTGAAGTTTATGTGCATGAAAATTGTCGTATCGCTTACATCAAACAACATGCTTTTGCTCATATTGATAACCATTTAGACAAGACTCCATCTGAATATATCCAATGGCGTTTCCAAACCGGTGAAGATAGAGAAACCATGGATCGTGCCTCAAGACAGATCAACGAAAACGATACTGAAGGTATGAAAAAAATCTTTAAAATCGATGGTACTCAGCGTCGTATTAAAGAAATTTTGTCCAGAAGAAAATTCAAAAACTCATATGAATATGAATGCTCTTTCTACTTTGGTGACAATGTTGGAACCAAGACTGAAAGATGGACCCCTATGATGTCAGTTGACAACGCATGGCTTCCAAGAGGTGAGTTGATGGAAACCCACTCCAAATTAGTCGCTGAAGTTGATATGAAAGAAGCTTTGGCTTCAGGTCAATTCCGTGCTTTAACCAGAAAGGAAATCGAAGCTCACTGCAACATGTTGGGATTGGAAGCCGAATTAGTTTCCCACTCCAGAATCAGAGGTTTGTCCGGTGGTCAAAAAGTCAAATTAGTGTTGGCTGCCTGTACATGGCAAAGACCTCATATCATTGTTTTAGATGAACCAACCAACTATTTAGATCGTGATTCCTTAGGTGCTTTATCTAAAGCTTTGAAAGCCTTTGCCGGTGGTATTGTTATCATTACCCATTCTGCTGAGTTCACCAAAGATTTAACCGAAGAAGTTTGGGCTGTTGTGAATGGTGTCATGACACCCTCTGGTCATAACTGGGTTCAAGGTCAAGGATCAGGACCAAGAATTGAAAAGAAAGAAGATGGTGATGATCAGATCGACGCTATGGGTAACAAAGTCAAAGCCGTCAAAAAGAAGAAGAAATTGTCCTCTTCCGAATTGAGAAAGAAGAAGAAAGACAGACTCAAGAAGAAGAAATTGTTGGGAGATGCCTACGTATCATCCGACGATGAATTCTAATAGTTTTTTTTTGTTTCTTTATTGTTTGTAGTATTTAATGTTTTTTAATATATATTGGTAAAATTAGAAGAAAATGGGCGTGATGAGAGAAAACAGTGTTGGGAGCTGAAACACACATGCAAAAATAGTGGGTCTACACCACACGACTGGTTTTGAAATTCCAGTGCATCATCTTTTTTGCGTGGGCGGAGCGTGAAACTGCGATTCTGAGAAGGTGAAAAAGAAAGCAAACGACAAGATTGCTCGACTCAGGGCCTTCATGGGAGCTTATAAATTGGCTTGTCCATGCTGCTGTTTGCCAGAAATTCTTGTTTTTTGTACAAGATACACTGGGTGTAGCAATTGATCTGGAAGATGTCGTCGTTTTTTATCAAGAAATTTATTACTAGCAAGGTACGTTTGTTTCTATCCTTTGACGTCTCTCCAGTATTACAGTCCACTAACAGCTATATGTAGATATTCAAGGAAACCAGGTTCAACAAGTTTGGGATAGAGGATCCCTACTATGAGACATACACCATCGAGGATCCCAAGGGAAAAAAAGCTCCTGTTGTGAAGCGCAGAAAGAGACCAGTTCCAGTTGGTGTATCAGAAAAAGATGCCAAAATCCTCAAAAAGCTCAAGAGAAGAGCATATCGTTTGGACTTACTATTTAGTTGCTGTGGATTTCGAGTTGGGTGGTCGTGCATAATTGGTTTTGTTCCGATTATTGGGGATATATTTAATGTGGTTTTATCATTAATGCTTTACAGAACAGCACTTAATTTGGAGAATGGTTTGCCCAGAAAAGTCCAAGTAAGATTTTTACTGAATATTGCAATTGATTTTGCTATTGGTCTTGTTCCAATTGTTGGTGATTTTGTTGATATTGCATTCAAAGCCAATTCTAGAAATGCGTTGTTGGTTGAAAAGCATTTGGCTGAAATCGGACAAAAAAGATTAAAAGGCGAGGTTATTGAAAGCACCAAGGGAAGCATTATTCAAGACGGATACCTTAGGCTATCAGAGGAAGCTGTGTCTATTTCGTCATTCGTGAAACAGAAGGCCTTGAATGCTAACTCACCACATTCACCAAAATCAGCACCAGCAATGGCTTGAGACCGGGTTTTATGTTGAGTCGGATTGAGAAGATCACGTGACTTTTCTTCAAAGAACTATTTTTTCCGCCCGTATGAGAATTGAAAATTCACGTTGAAGGAAATCTGTAAAGAGAGGAGAAGTTAAAATTTTTCCGCATTTAATTCAGGTTTATTTGGTTGTATTGTTTATAAATATATTATAATTCCATTTCGTTTTATTTAAGTTAATTTAGTTTTAATCTAATATACTTTTTTTTTATTTGAATGTTTTAACGTTGAGAAATGAAGAAACCTAATAGAGAATTATTATCTGGTGGTAAGAAATATCTTTCCAAAAAGAAAATATCTAAAAAACGAGTAGATGAAGTTGTGTTTGACAAAGAATCCAGAATAGAATATTTAACGGGATTCCACAAGAGAAAAGTAGAAAGAAAAAAGAAAGCAGAAACGTTCTTAAAAGAACAAGAGAGATTAAACAGGATCGAAGAGAGAAGATTGATAAGAGAGGAAAGACAAAAAAATCTTCAAGAGCAACTAGAAAGATACAATGCTCTGATATTAAACGAAACAAATAACCAGAGCAATCAAAGTGATGATAGTGATAAAAAATACGCCAGTATAAGCAATGACAAGGAGAATATAAAGGAAGAAGAAATTGAATCAACTTCGGATACTAATCAAGATAACAAAGAATATGAAGAATATGAAGAATATGAAGAATGGAATGGATTTGGGTCCAGCGACACATCGATAATAACCAAACCAATATTAAAAAAAAGAACAGTCTTACAGTTCAAATCCAGCTCGAAAAAACTTGAAAACACTCCAGCCAATGGGGAAACAACAGTGACAATAGAGCCATTGAATGCCAATGGACTTGATTCCGACACAGACAACTCATTATCCTTTGAAGAGATTGCCAAAGCTAATTTTGTTGATTTGACCAGATCAAATCACATATTGAAAAAGTCAGTCGATCGAGCAACAACATATGCGAAGTTCATTGAGTCGGCTCAGCCAGACCAGTTTATAACACACGAGTCCAAGAAGAAGAATAAAAAAAAGTTTCGATACTTGAGTAAATCAGAAAGAAAGGACAACAGAAGAAGAATATCGTTGAAAAAGGCTAAGAGAAAACAATAATCTATAGACGACAATAAATATCTACCTATGTACTGAAGATAAAGCATTTGATCACATTTTCGCCGCTTCAAGCCCAAACCGGTGGGACCGAGTTGGCTGAATCGGGCCGAGGGTGGCTTTTCTTTTTCTGTAATTGATAAATCTGATGACTTTCTGCTGGAGTTGGAGAAGCACAACAAAGCACTTGCACAGCACCATTTGTTGTTCTTCAGGCTTTATATTTGCCTTCCATTGACCTATTTCATTCAGAGAAGTTTTTCCACACCAATTCGATTTTTAATTGTTAATTATCATGCCTAATAGAAAGAACAAGTACCAAGGCCCACAGGGACCAGGAAGACCAGGAAAACCACCAGGAAAACCACCATCAGGACCTCCAGGAGGACCTCCAGTAGGAGCACCACCGGGATATGGGGGTTATGGGAGTTATGGGCCTCCTTCTGGGCCTCCAGGAGGACCTCCTCCTTTTGGCTCCTATCTGGGTTCTCATTCAAATGCTCCTCCAGGCTCATTTAGACCGCCTCAAGGTCGTCCTTCTCCTAATTTACACAATGTTCGTCCACCTCCTGGATCATATTCTTTGGCAGGAAAGCCTCAACCATCAGGAAATAAGCTAACTTTCTCAAATCAACAACAAAAACCACAAAATCAACAACAGAAACCGCAAAACTCTTCAAACAAACCCTTCAAACAAAATCCATTCAAACACAAACAACAAAAACAACAAAATCCATTCAAACCCAACCCACAGAAACAACAAACGTATAGCAGGCCACCGGGAATTCCTTCAAATATATCAATTGCTCAAATTGAACAACAAGCAAACACATTTAGTATCTTTCAACAACAGGGGGTTGGATCCAATGTCAAGATTCAGCCTGGACACAATATACGAAACATTAACGAATCAAATCAGTTATTTGATTCCAAGATTAAGAATTATGACTATAAATACTCAAATTGTCAAGGGAAACGAAAGGCATTGTTGATTGGAATAAATTACATTGGAACCAAAAACAAATTAAATGGGTGTATTAATGATGTTAAAAACGTGGAGCAATTTTTAATTGAAAATGGGTATCAAGAAGATGATATTGTCAAGTTAGTTGATACAGCCAATTTTGACAGAGCCATTCCAATCAGAGCTAATATAATTGATGCAATGGAATGGTTGGTTAAAGATGCGAAAGAAAATGATTCTCTTTTTTTCCATTTTTCAGGACATGGAGGATTAACAGAAGATAAAAATAACATTGAATATGATGGATTTGCCCAGGTGATTTATCCATTGGACTTTGAGACAAATGGATCTATTATTGATTACGATCTCCATACTTTGTTGGTTAAGCCATTGCCAAAGGGATGTAGATTGACAACAATATTTGACTGTTGTCATTCAGGATCAATTTTGAATTTGCCCTACATGTATTCAACAAAGGGAGTTATTAAACAGCCTAATATTCTTGCAGAGGTTCAGGACGGATTGATTGATACAGTAACAAGCTCACTTTTGTCAGGCACTTTCCAGGCAACCAAGTTGCTTACGTTGGTTGGAACAGCGGCCTTTAAGAAGTTCAATAACGACAAGATCTTCGAGCAGCAAAAGAAAACCAATACATCACCAGCAGACGTTATCTCGCTCAGTGGATGCAAAGATAACCAAACCAGTGCTGATTCGAAAATTGGTGGAATGGCCACTGGTGCTATGTCTTATGCCTTTATGAAAGTGATGAATAGTGGGCAGGCCCAGTCCTATATCTCGTTGCTCAACAATATTAGAGAGATCTTGGATGGCCAGTACAGCCAAAAACCTCAGCTCAGCGCTAGCCATCCCATTGATGTCAATATTAAATTTATCTTTTAGATATAGCCTATCTACGTAATTTATGATGCACTGATTAATCCTGGTTCTGATCCACCGATAAGCCTTGCAGAGAAAAAAAATAGGAATGAAGGGTTTTGTCACGTGTATGAAGGTAAGCTTGAAGATGATTGCTACAAGAGTAGCGTTTCTGAAGGGAAAGCGGTTTTCTGTCTTCAGACTCTCTCTAAACAAAAGAGAGGACAAAAACTAAAAGCTCGCACTCAGGTTCGAACTAAGGACCAACAGATTTGCAATCTGCTGCGCTACCACTGCGCCACACGAGCATCTTAGAGTATTAGGGATTTAAATGTACAATAGATAGTCAGAAAATAAGGATGATTAATTATATATAGATGATTGTTTAGAGTGTATTTTATTGACAATTGCTTATGTAGAGTTAATGTAAAAAAGAGAAGGAGGATAATATTGTATTTTAAAAAACCTAGATAAAGAAAACGAGTAGTGAAAGAAAATTCAATTCAGAAGTAAATGCAGAGTTTTATATCGAAGGATATAAACAAGGATATAATATGAGGTGGAAAAAAAAATAATAGAAAGTTAAAAAAACATAATCATAAATACTTTAAAATCGTAATCATAAGCCGCGCCGGAAAAAAAAATAGGTATTGATATTAAAAAATCATTATTCTGTTGATATTTCAAGGAGAAAAGTCTTGAAATCGGTTACTTTATTGGCTCATTGCTTCAAAGTCAACAAACAATTTAACAATTTAACAATTAAGTAAATTTGTTATTTGGTTAATTTAATCTTTAAAGATTAAATTAACCAACTATAAGTAGCACCGGTGACAATTTTGGCAAACATTTATTCCTTCCATGTTCCAGTAATCACAAAAGGGACAATAGGTAAATCTGACAGTTTCAACAGGTTCTTCCATTAAAAAGGTGATGAAATTTAGATATTCGAATTGTATGAGGTTGAGGACTTTCAGAATTTAACCTAAACTGAAGGATTGTGGGATATATATTATTTTTGAGTAAATTGAAATCAAGGGATCAAGAAATCAAGGGATCAAGGAATCAAGAAAGAATTGATTATATTTAAACAAATTAAAACAAACAACCAAAAAGAAAATATTTCCGGAGGTGTTTGAATGATGAATGATGTAATGTATTTACGGTGGGTTTTATAAATAATTTGTAAATAATTTTATAAAACAGCGGTATGAAATATGATTTAAAGCTTGAATGAAAAGAAAGAAAGGCGAGATGGGAAAAAAAATCTTGGGGATTCTTAATATTTATAAGTTTTGGAATTGGTGATGAAAGTAAAACAGAACCATTTTTATTTTTTTTGCATTATTTTGTTTTTATTTTTGTCTTTTAATTTTCTCCTACGAATGGTGTATCCAACATGTGGGAAACCTGGAAAAAAACAAAGTAATAAATTGCGAAGTTTTGTAATGGCTTTTAATAGCTGAATAACATTATCAAAACTCAGATAATCTAAAATCAAAAAAACAGAGTTCCAGAAAATTAGAGTATCAAACAAGAGTTTTTCACTAATTTAGATTCCACCAAAAAGAAGTTCTTCAAGCGTCTTCCAGAGGATATGCAGAGAATTGGCTAGAAACCTCCAACCAAAGTCGATCAAAAACTAGCGAATCCAGCCAATTGCACTAAAACATAAGAAAACACACTAGATTCTGTTAAAAGTCGTTTGAATCAGCGAAAAAGTGGTATAATGCTCAGACTCTCCTAGCCTCTCTCTCTTTGAAAAGCAGCAAATAGGCTGAGATCGACCGATTTGGAAAGCCCACATCAAAACGTGTAAGACAAGTTCAGACACTCTCCTTCTTCTGAAAATTCTGCACGGCCGCTGCTCACGCTCGCCGCACGCTCACCTCACGCACTGCCATTGGCTCTTCGTGCCCACGCGTGTGGTACTCAGCCCGATCAGGCGACCTGCATTATGTCCACACACATGGCTCTCCTCCACAGTCCTGGCTCTCTGGCTGTTTGTGGTTGGCAGCAGAGGCAGCAAAAGCAGCAGAGGCGGAAACAGTAGAAACAGCAGAGCCTGCGAAGCTGTTTCTCGAATCAGCTGCTTTCCAACCCACTGTTGCTTTACTCGCGATAGACTGCTGCTGCTATTGCTTCCTGATTGCCTTTACTTTCTTCCTTCTTCGATCTATTGTTGAAATCCAGTTTGGCTTGTTCTGTCTTCTCGTTAATCTCCAAAACTCTCTGCTACTATTGCTATCGTCTCGTTCTAATCACTGAATTACTATTGGTCAAACAAATCAAGAAAATATTCTGCTGAATTATTTCCAATTATTTTCAATATCAAATCAAACCTAAAAGACAAAAGACAAAAGATAAATACAAAAACAATATATACACCACAATTCATGAACAGATTATAATTTCCCAAAAAGCATGGCTATAGAAAACACTATCATTTCAAATAAGTCCATAAACTCAATCACCAAATCTGACTTGAATCCCTTTAATAAATACAACATCCATGAATGTGTTGGCAGGGGAAATTTTGGCGATGTTTTCAAAGCGTATGTTAACATTTGCCGACTTCATCTACTTACAATTGAACAATTCATATTAACATAGTTGACCTTTGCTTCTCTAGTACGGATATCAAAACTAATAAAATTGTTGCTATAAAGGTTATAAATCTAGAAGATACCGAAGATGAAATTAGTGTTTTAATTCAAGAAATTTCTTTTTTATCTCAACTTCGCTCACCTTATATCACAAAGTCTGCAATACTTTTTTTTTTATCATTGTAAATTGCACTCAGTTAAATTATTAATCTTATACTAACGGTTGTTTTGGGATTATTTTTTTTCTTTTCTTTTGATATATTTTGAAGTTATTATGGCACTTTTGTTCATAATGTATCAATGTGGATAGTCATGGAATATTGTGGAGGAGGTTCATGTGCTGATCTATTAAAATACCATAAAAAACTAAATGAAGATGTTGTTTCTTTTATCATTAGAGATACTCTCAAGGGCTTGGAATATTTACATTTCGAAAAAAAGATTCATAGAGATATCAAAAGTGCCAACATCCTATTAACTAACCATGGCCAAGTCAAGCTCGCTGATTTTGGTGTCAGTGGCCAAATAACGGAACATACAATTAAAAAAAACACCTTTGTTGGAACCCCATTTTGGATGGCTCCTGAAGTTATCACAAGAAAAGTAGGTTACAATGAAAAAGCTGATATCTGGTCCCTAGGTATAACTACAATTGAACTAGTCACTGGCTCGCCTCCTTATTCAGACTATGAACCAATGAAAATCCTATTTCAAATTCCAAAGAGACCAGCTCCAACTCTAGTAGGCTCAAACTACTCTGAAAACATCAAAGATTTCATAAGATACTGTCTCGTTAAAGATCCCTCAAAGAGACCATCTGCTACCAAGTTATTAAGACATCGTTTTGTGAAAACCTGGAAAAGAAATGTCAATTTAATTTCCTTAATCGAGGAAAAAAATAAATGGTTACTTAAAAGAAAATCTGCAAACAAAAAACCAAAGTATCCCGTAATTGATCAAAACGACCAATCAACAAAATCGTCCAAAATAGAATGGTCTTTTAGTATAAGGAATAAATCATTCCGAAGCTATAAAGAAATGAAAATCCTTCAAAATAACAACAACAACATCAACAACAAAAAGAAAAACAAAAATAATCTTGTTCAACCTTGCTTAACTGGTTCTCCCTCAAAGATCAGCTGCAGCTCAAAAAGCAGCCCAATCTCTGCTCTAATAAGCAGTGGAGTTGGCAGCTCATCTACCGGAAAGACAAGCCCATATGGATATTCAGACTCTGATAACCCACAAGAAACTCGTCAAAAGGAATTGAAAATTGAAAACCAGTTATCGGACATTACTTCAGACCAAAATCATGTTGAAGATTATTATAACCATCATCAAAGAAAAAACACCAGCGACAACGAGCTTGAAACAGACACAGAAAATGACATCACCATGGAAGAAAGCTATAACGAGGAAACCAACGATATCGACTACCTGAACGACATCATTCTTTACTGCTTGAAAAGAGTTGCCAACAGAGCCAAAACTGTCGAGACAAAGACGACAGTGTTGAAGTTGAGAAAAACCTTGGTGCAGTTTGAGGTGGAACAACCTGGCTTGAGCGAGGCCATCAGCGAAGAGATCTGGTTGCGAATGACGTCCTTGAAGCAGAGAGCCTAACTGCTTCTGCTGCTTCTGCTGCGTCGTCAAAAAAACACCCGCACCTCGATACGCACTCGCGTGTGCGTGTCGAAAATAGACGGCAAGCTTAAAATAGATTTGCCTATTTTTAACGACTTTTGCTTTACAACGAGATATTGCTTCAGACCTTTGGGGTCTGTGCTGCTTTTGGTTCTTCTGGAGCATTTGCCGCTTTCTCGACGCTGTTTTCTGCTTCTTGTCGGCTTTTTCTGGTGTGTTTTTGGTGTGTTTTCGGTGTCTCCATCGCTGTTTTCTCCAATTTCAGCGCTTTCGTTTCCAGTATTTTTCAGCCTTTTTGATCCAGAAAATCTCAAACAGAAACAAATAACAAATCATACTTATCAAAAAAAGTTTCCTTCTCACTTTTTTGCATTATTTTCCTACTGGTTCACACTTATCTTCGATTTATCTCCCTCTAGCTTATTTATTTATGATTTATATATCAGCAATTCTCTGATTCTCTACTACTTTGTTTTTTTCCTTATTCTGCTGCTCATTGTTGGCTCGCCCTCATCTTCACAATGTACTATCTAAATTATTATTTTAGAGACTACTCCTTTCAGATGCAATACTTCTTTTATCTTTTAAAAAAAAATAGAACTCTAAGGTATACACTAACCATCTTGGGAATCTTACTATCTTATTACTTTTTGGCCTTTATAAAACATTGTTTTTTCGGCTCAAATTCAATAAACTCTTTTTCAAATGAAGAGTTAAATTCGATATTAGGTGGTCACTCCAGAAATCTAAAAATCATTAAAAAAATTGAAAACCCAAAATTCAATCTCAAATCTCCCTATCTTAAGAACGATCTAAGTGGCGAAACTTCTCCTAATTGGAATTTCAATGGCGACATCCTCATCAGAAACAACAAATATGTCAGATTAACCTCGGAGCAAAAACACCAATCTTCAAGAGTTTTTTCAAATTCAAAGATTAACGAAACATCATTCGAACTAGAATTCTACCTCTCCATCAATGGTAAAGGAATGGTCAACGGTTTGCATGGCGATGGTATGGCCATTTTCCTATCAACTGAACAGTTGGGAAAGGGTCCTGTAATGGGTGCCCAAGAAAATTTCAATGGTTTATCCATTATCGTTGACACTTATAAAAATGGTCGAGCCGGCGTCTTTCCCTATGTTCAGGCCTGGCTCAACGACGGAACCCAATCTTATGATAAGGATAACGATGGTAAAGCCAATGAAATAGCTGGCTGTGTTGGTAGAAGTCTTTGGAACCCCAAACAGGGTGTGGTTAAAGCAAGACTCTTTTATGTCCAAGATGGTTATGTCTCTCTAGATTTCGACTATAGAAATGATGAAAACTGGAAAAATTGCTTCACTTTGCAAGATATTTTCTTACCAAAGGATTTCTATCTAGGTTTCTCTGCTCAAACTGGTGATTTGTACCAAAATGTCGATTTGGTTGAAACTCATCTCTACTCTCTTTACAAATTCAATGATGAGCCAATCGATGAATTCAATGACCTACTTCAAATCATGAGCGACCCTGATCCAAATTCCCCTGATAAATTTGAAGACGCAATCGAAGAAGTTATCATCGATAGAAATACTAGAAGATCAAGAAAAATTAGTAAAAGAAGAGACTCAAGACAACAAAAGAGAACGTTAAGAAGATTACAAGCTTCTGAAAGAAGAATTAAAAAAGAAGCTGAACTAAGAAGACTACAAAGAAAACAAAAAATAAAAAGCTTCTTCAAATTTGTTAAAAATATCCTATTATTCATCATCGCATCCTTTATTCTTTATGTTGTTTACGTCTACATCAAAGTTCAAATGAGAAATAAAAAAAGACAATATAAAAACATTGGCCTTTTATAATCAATCTATATTTCTTATCCATAATATTTTGATCATGTTATCACTAAGTCCAATCCAAATCAATTTTACAAAAGGAAAAAAAAATTTTTTTATATCGATTTTTTTAATTATACTATTTTCTTTTCATTTTTCTTATCTTTATTAACTTTCTTATTCTTCATTTTCGTTTTCAATTTCTTTTTCTTTATCTTTATCTTTTTCTTTTTATTTTTATTTTTCTAATTTCAAAGGTGTGAATTTATATCAGAATTTTTCAGTATGAGTTTCGAAAAAATAACTAAAAAAAACATTTTGCAATAATGATTTTGCTAATTTATAACCAAGCTCGCATATCATATTTTTGGCCTTTTTCATTTGTTTTATAGTCAATAGTCAATAGTCAATATATTCAATATATTCAACATATTAAGCTCCTTCTTTGCCCCATCTTAGTTATCTACAATAAAACAGAACCCAGTTGATATTTGTTGAAACAAAAATATATAATCATTTTATTATATTATGTTGTATACTAATATTAACATTATTATATTGTTACTCTTTGCTTGTTTAAAAAAAAAAGAGGAAAAAAAAAAAATTGATAAAATAGATTGCATAAAAAAAATTTAAAAATTCCCATAGAATAATAATAGTATATAGTAATTATATGTATTATATGAAGAGGAAAATGAATTTAAATTATTTGGTTAATCAAGAAAAAAAAAATAAACTAATAAATTTATAAATTTATAAAGAAAAAGAATCTTTGGAATATTATCAAAATGTGTAATATGTAAAATGATCTGAAAATTTTCATTGACTTTTATTTTTGATTTTAATTTTTTAGGTTTCATAATAACTTTTGATTGAATGGTAATCACAAAATTCAGGCATTTATCATAAGAAAATGAAATATTGTTTTTAAATTCAATTTAGCATAATGTAATTTAAAGATTTCAATAATGTAATTTAAAGATTTCAATAATGTAATTTAAAACCTAGTGGATAAAATAATTTATAAGAAAAAAAAAAAAAAGAAAAAACAACAATAAATGAAACTAAAGTGAAATAGTATAAAAAAATTAAGCCAAGCAAGATCACGAAGAGGATTTAATAACTATTAAAAATAATCAATGAGAAAATAATCATAAAAGTAGAAAAACAAAAATTCATAAATAAGTATTTAGAGAATTGTATTGATGTGGTTGATTTTGAGGGTTTGCATCAGTGTCGGATAAAAAATTGTTATGAGTGTTTGAAGAAGAGTTTTGAGGATTGTTGGATGTAGGTATTGAATTTGCCTGTGATTGTGAATGTGAATTATTCATAGATGAAGAGGGTGAGTAGTGTTGCAAATAATTTTGATAATTATTTGGATTTGAGTTTTGAGAAGAATTTGGATTGGGATTTGAGTAAGAATTGGTAAAGCTATTTAATAAATTGTTCAAGCCCGAATTAGAAGGATTGTCTATATTATTGGATATAGTGTGAGAATGAGAGTGTGAGTGAGTACGAGTATGAGAATGGGGATGAGTGTGAGTAAGAATTTGGTTATTCTGAATTTGATGAGGTTGGGGTGGACCTTGAGATTGAGGTCGGTTATTCATCTGCTGCAGTTGCAGTTGTTGCAGTTGTTGCTGCTGAGGTTGATGGTGATGGTGATGGTGGTGATGGTGAGAATTAGATCTCTTGGGTTTTTCTTCTTCTCTGGGAACAATATCAATAAGAAAGTCAAACATATCCGATTTTTGCAAAGCAGCACTAATATCAGACTTTTGCAACGTTCTTCTTTTGTTTTCTTCAGCGTGAATCCAAGCTCTCATTGTCAACTCAGTTATAAAAATCTCACAGCCCTTAGCGAATAAAATTGGTGCCTCAGCACTAATCATCCTGACGTCTTCGTCAGTTTTCATAACTTTTTTAATTCTGGCCAAGGGAAGCTGGTGGTTCTTGAAATCATGGTCGTCGCTTTCAATTGAATTGATGGTTTCTTGCCAGTACTGCATCATCATATTTCTATAGTGACCAGTCAAGCCCTGACCAACGTTAATAAATACATCATTTTCAGATTCATCTTGTGGTTGCTGTTGTTGCTGTTCATCAGTTATTTGCTGCACCAGCAGCTGTTGCTGCAGAGTATTGGGTTGTGGTTGATTGTAAGGATCATTATAGTTGTTGGAGTTCATAACTTGAGCAAGTGATGTGATCAGAAATTTTTATTTTTAAAGTTGACTTAGGCGATGGAGTCTTGTATCTTATTGGTTGATAATCCTTCTTAAGGCTATTGGTTTAAAAGATATTTAAATAATATTGGTCGAAAAAGGAGGAAAAGAAGATAAAATTTTTTTCTAAAAGTTAGGACAGAAAAACTAAGCGTGTTACCCGGAGGTGACCCATTCAAGTGGTTATAAAATAACGCACTTACACACAAAGCATGCGCAAATGCACATACGCATAATATCACGTTGTATAACATTAACATACGTGCGAACATCTTTTTGACCGCAGAGCTCGGCCGACGCCGGGCCTGCGTTTTTTGGCTTCTCCTGGTGATTTTCATGGACTGATTTTGATGGTCACCTCAGGGAGAATATTCCTTTAGATGTTGGAGTTTTGCTTTGGATCTCGAGTTTTCCAAAACATATATATTGGCTCTTGGTTATCAACGACTTCTGGCTGGGAAATTTTTTACTTTGACTGCAGCCCAGGTTACCGAAACACAAAATGGCAAGTTTAACTAACACCGATAGTTCTCCCCTGATTCGTGAGAGAATGGAGGCCCTTATTCGTTTGAAACAAAAAGAAATTGTTGCTGGGCTAGAGACTTTTGAGACTGGAGGTGAAATTTTTACGTTTGATTCATGGAGCAGAGGTGCCGAAGGAGGTGGTGGTGTTTCTGCAGTTTTACAGAATGGTAAGACTTTTGAGAAAGCAGGTGTGAATATCTCTGTTGTTCACGGAAATCTTCCTCCCAAGGCTATCGAAAGGATGAGAGCTGACCATGGAAAATTGGGTTCCAATTCTAAAGATGGATCAGTGAATTTCTTTGCTTGTGGGTTGTCGATGGTTATCCACCCAAACAACCCTCATGCTCCAACAACCCATTTGAACTACAGATATTTCGAAACTTGGGATGAAAATAATGTGCCTCAAACCTGGTGGTTTGGAGGTGGTGCTGATTTGACTCCCCATTATTTGTATCCTGAAGATTGCAAATTGTTTCATCAAAACCATAAAGATGCTTTGGATAAATACGATATCCATTTGTATTCCAAATTCAAGAAATGGTGCGATGAATATTTCTTCATCAAACACAGAGGCGAATCTAGAGGTATCGGTGGTATTTTCTTTGACGATTATGATAACAATGATCCAGAAATTATTTTGAAGATGGTTGAATCATGTTTTGATGCATTTTTGTCGAGTTATTTACCAATTATTGAAAAGAGGAAAGATTTACCATTTACTGAAGACGAAAAGAAATGGCAATTGATCAGAAGAGGCAGATATGTAGAATTCAATTTAGTTCTCGATAGAGGCACTCAGTTTGGCTTACAAACTCCTGGCTCAAGAATTGAAAGTATATTGATTTCTCTACCTTGCCATGCCAGCTGGTACTA
Source organism: Ascoidea tarda (nom. inval.) (assembly GCA_030560485.1). NCBI lineage: Eukaryota > Fungi > Ascomycota > Saccharomycetes > Ascoideales > Ascoideaceae > Ascoidea > Ascoidea tarda (nom. inval.). The sequence goes on from JAKTTS010000067.1 coordinate 41,392, forward strand.
TGATCATCATCCAGAACCTGGCTCAAGAGAAGAAGAGCTAATAGAAGTTTTGAGAAATCCTGTAGACTGGGTCCCATTTTAAATAAACTTTTAATGCTGATATGTGTATATGTTTTTTATTATTTATTATTTATTTTCTTTTTTTTTCCTTTTGTTTGTTACCAACTCTTTTTCATTTTGAACTTCTTGTCAAATAAATAAATAGTTTTTCGTTTTTATTAAAAACATCCAAATAACAAATCAAAAAAAGAAAAAAATACAATCAGAAAACAATATTAAATCTTGTCAATTCAAAGAGTATATACATATGTACATTTTGAATTACACTTAGTAATACAAACCATTTTGTCAAGAAACCATCTAAAAATATTTGGATAGCAATTCATTGAGCTCGTTAACATAAAAACCTCTAATAACAATTTTGTTGCTGTCTGGTCTTATAACTATATCTTTTTGCTTGATGCTGGGAATATTGCGTATTATGTCTTGTTTCAACAACAATGAATCCCCAGAAATTTTGGCAATCTCTGTCATCACAGCTCCTCTCTTGTATTTTTTGTAAACAGGCAAATATCCAAAATTTGTTCTTCTGATAAAATAAGCACCCAAATCTTTTTTCTTTCTTTCAAATCTGCTCAAACTCGAGGGCAAATCCGAATACTGGACTTCATTTTTGCTCAAAAAATCCTTGTCCTCTTGTTGTTTCACAAAACTTCGAAACTTGGGCTGTAAACTTGAGTTGTATCTCACAAAGGTTTTTATGGCTATTGCTTTGTTCATTTTGCTGTTTTCACCAAAGAAAAATCTCAAAATACCACAAAAAATCGCTTCTTTTCGATTTTCGTTCACTTTTTAAGATTTTCAATTTTAGTCACGTGATGACTTTTATTTTTTTATATTTATTTTATTTTTTTTTTTTCAGTTAGAGAAATATTTTTTTCATTTTTGTTTCTTTGATTCAGATTTATTCATTCTTTGATCTTTTATTATATTGTCCTGCTGAGCGATTTTAAATGGCTACAGTAATACCTCCTCCTTCTAAGAAACAGAGAAGATTGGCTCAACAGCCTAGAGAAACAAGCATCATACCCGAAAACTTGCCCAATGTTTTAATCAAATTTCAAGCCTCTGATACTGCCGAATCAATTGGTGGAAACATAAGAGTCCCTAGTGGAATCACCACAAAGCAATTGGAAGAATTGCTAAACCAGTTGAACAATGCGCTGGAAGACCCTATTCCCTACAGTTTCTCGTTGTTGCTCAACAATAACAACCAGCCAGACTCACTTGTCGATATAAATGATAACCTCTACTCTTCTGTTTTGAAACCAGGTCTAAAGACAACCGAAGATTTCTTGACTTTAGTTTACACTCCCCAGGCTTTATTTAAGGTGAAGCCTGTTACAAGGTCTTCTTCAGCTATAAGTGGGCATAAGGCAACCATTTTATCTTGCCAGTTTGCTCCCTACACAAGTTCAAGATTTGTCACTGGCTCTGGCGACTCCACTGCTAGAATATGGGACTCTGATACTCATACTCCTGTCAACACCTTATCTGGTCATTCTAACTGGGTTCTTTGCGTTGCTTATTCTCCAGATGGCTCGATAATCGCAACTGGCTCAATGGACAATACAATCAGACTATGGGACTCGTTAAAAGGAACACCTCTCGGTAATAATGCAAATAAAAACGTCTTGAGAGGCCATTTAAAATGGATTTCTTCTTTATCATGGGAACCTTTGCATTCATTAAAAGACTATGAACAACAATCAAGGTTATGTACCGGTTCAAAAGATACAACAATAAAAGTCTGGGATGTGATTAATAGAAACCTCATATTGACCTTATCCTCTCATACATCTGCCATATCGTGTGTTAAATGGAGTGGCTCAAATAAAATATTTTCAGCTTCCCACGATAAAACAATTAAAATTTGGAATCCTGAAAATGGTACTTGCATAACTAACTTAAAGGCCCATGCTCATTGGGTTAACCATTTATCCTTATCCACCGATTATATATTAAGATGTGGCCCATTTGATTATAAATCAAAGAATTCATCAGTCAATTACTACAAATCTAATAGAAGTGAATTGATAGAAAATGCCAAACTTAATTTCAATAAGGTTGCCTTAAAAAATAGCCAGATAGACGAAAGAATTGTCACTGCCTCTGATGATTTCACAATGTATCTTTGGAATCCATATAGATCTAATAAACCCATTTGCAGAATGGTTGGCCATCAGAAACTAGTTAATCATGTTGCCTTCTCTCCTGACGGCAGATATATTGCTTCAGCATCATTTGATAACTCAATAAAGTTATGGGATGGTTTGAATGGAACTTTTATTGCAACTTTAAGAGGCCATGTTGCTCCAGTCTATCAAATTGCATGGAGCTCTGATTGTCGTTTACTAGTGAGTTGTTCCAAAGATACAACCTTAAAGGTTTGGGATATCAAAACCAGAAAATTAAAAGCAGATTTACCTGGGCATTCTGATGAGGTCTTTTCTGTTGACTGGAGTGTTGATGGTAAGAAGGTCATTAGTGGTGGAAAAGACAAAATGGTTAGAA